>CAHIKZ030000007.1:0-205000 GCA_903632075.3 Acanthosepion pharaonis | reverse complement strand
TTTATAATACCATGACTGGTGTCAATGGTTGATCGGCGATCTAATTTTTATTTCTAAGGAAGGAAAATATTTTTCATGTTAAAACAATGCGATACCATGAATTTTCAGGTTTCTGTCACTTATGGAGTATAGTACGAGAGGTGAAATTGTAAGCTTTGGTGGGATTGGTCGTTAGGTACAGTCTTGAGTCTGTTTAACTTACCTGTTGTTTTCGTTTGTTAAAGGAATTGTTCGTTGAATTAATGACACAAATTAAATTTTTTTCAGGTCAGGTTTGTTTTGATCAGGGATATGACACACTTTCAGATGGAGGTGACGATGAAATCTGTAATAATCAAGTCAATGAGGGTGAGATACTGGAACATGGGAAATGTTTCACTGAAGGTGGATATGAGCGATATAAGGCCAACATTTGGATTGAAGTAAGAGAAAGTCTTCTCGTCTCCCCACCCCAATACTTACGACACAGGGACATTATTTTGATTGGATCACCAATCATATTGGGTTCTTTGGAGATCTCCTTCATCCTCTTCGATGTGTATGATCCAAGATTATTGGTCAAGCATTATTATTGGTTAGGTCAGGGGTCGGCAACCTTTTGCTAACTATGTGCCGACTTAGGGTTTTAAAATCATTCAGTGTGCCAACAGTATACATATTTTTATACAAGTCAAGGTCAATATACCTGTTATACAATATATTTTATATAGTAATAGCGATTTTCTAAGCCCGGCTTAGATGTAGCACAAGGCCGAAAGTATGGGGTACCCAGTGAGGATCGAACTCACTACTCAGTCGTAATTGATTTGGCAAGACAAGCTTCCTAACCATTACACCACGTCGAGATGCCCAGTAAATATGTATGTAAAGATTTTCCAAGCGTAGCTTAGATGTGGCACAAGACCGAAAGCATGGAGCATCCAGTGAGGATCGAACTCACTTTTCAGTAGTAACTGATCTAGCAAGACAAGTTTGTTAACCATTACACCACGTCGAGGTGCCCTGTGATTTTCCAAGCATAGCTTAGATGTGGCACAAGGCCGAAAGTATGGGGCACCCAGTGAGGATCGAACTCACGACTCAGTTGTAATTGTTCTAGTGAGACAAGCTTGCTAACCATTACACCGCCTCGAGGTGCCCTATTTTATATAGTAATACAGTGGAACCTCGGTTCACGAATTTAAGGCCGTTCGTAATCCGAAATGTTCGTAAAGCGAAACTATTTTTCCAGTAGAAATCAATGTAGAGAAAAAAGTCACAGTTCAATAAAATTAGAAAAGAAAAGCACAATACAACAGACAAATGTATACAACACGTCGGTCGATTCAGAAATTATTCCGTTCGGGTCAACTCGGTTCGGGAATGTTGTTCACGAACCGAAATTTAGTTCGATAACCGAGGCATTTTCATCTCGAATTTTCTGTTCAAAAACCGATTTGTTCGACATGTGGGACGTTCGACAACCGTGGTTGCATTGTATATAGTACATATACTTTCGTATATATAAAAATTGAAACAGCTAAATACCTTCTTTGCGTTGTAGTAGTTATTGGTTAGGACTTCGTGATGTCATTTGCAGCTAGGTGCCATTGGGAATTGCTTGGCGTGCCACGTGTGGCACGCATGTCGTAGGTGGCCAACCTCTGGTCTAGGCAAACGGAGCAGAGCAATTGGGGTCTGTTCCCACATAAAAACAGTTACCGAAAGAGCAAAAAAAAAAAAAAAAAGAAGCTCGACCTGGTCTCGCCGCTAGTAGACCAACACTCTCCCTGTCGGATGACCGTGGGTGGTACGTCAATCAAGTAAAGACCTGTTCTCTACGCCGCTTTTTGAACTCCCTCAATCAATTGCCTTGGAACAACTCTTGGCTGTCTAGCCACAACTGCTAGTCAACCTCTTCATTCCAACTTAAGAATTCCTTATACGGGGGAAACTTCTTCAAATCCCGAGTATTTACTTTCATCTTCATTTTTATGAGATGAAAAATTGTCAGCCATTATTATTAATTTTTGACCAGTATTTATTTTCATCTTCATTTTTTATTAGATGAAGAATTGTCAGCCATTATTATTAATTTTTGACGAGTATTTATTTTCATCTTCATTTTTATTTGATGAAGCATTGCCAAACATTATTAATTTTTGACTAGTATTCACTTTCATCTTCATTTTTTATTAGATGAAGAATTGTCAGCCATTATTATTAATTTTTCACTTCTATTTACTTTCATTATCTTTTTTATTAAATGAAGTATTGTCAGCCATTATTATTAATTTTTGACTCGTATTTACTTTCATCTCCATTTTTTATTAGATGAAGTATTGTCAGCCATTGTTATTAATTTTTGACGAGTATTTACTTTCATCTTCACTTTTATGAGATGAAGAATTGTCAGCCATTATTATTAATTTTTGAGTAGTGTTTACTTTCATCTTCACATTTCTATTAGATTAAGCATTGTCGATCTGTATAATTATTTTTTAACAATGAAATACTTCAATTTTCCTAAGAAATATTTCATCTGTTAGCGGCAAATAATTCTGCGTACGCTGTTTATGTATCCTGAAGTTTTGGATTGTAGCTCTTACATAAATATTCGCTCCTTTCCGTTTCTTGACACATCTGAACTATATAGGCGTGGGGTGTGCAAGCTTGTAAAATAAAACTCATTAAATGCGTAATTCGACTGTCTGCATCACAAATAAGCAGTAGCAATAGCAGACGTACTGTTCACCAAGGAAGTTGTTAGCTTATATGACCCGCGGATCGGAAGACATTTATCTTCTGCGATGAAAAAGCGAGTGAAAAGCTGAAGCTGGCGGCAACTCGCTTCAATTGAAGGAAGCTGGTTAGCGGTGCGAATATCTGGATCGTAGAGGCATTTAGAAAATGGAATCTTGTGCGCATCCTGGTTCTTTCTTAACAGAAAGAAATTCCGAAAGTTTTTTTTGTTGTTGTTCATTGTTTTCAACGTCATTGTACTGATTGTCTTAGTCATTTAAACAGCTCCAAACTTCCATGCAAAATTCTCTTCATTCTTTATATCAAATAGATAACCTTGTTCGAAATGATGTCATTTGCGCATGCGTAGTGACGTTTTTTTTATTATTTTTATTAAATCCCAAGTCGAAGTGCATATTTCGTCGTTGCAAATATTTTTAGTTTCTGTCTGTCGTCTGCTTAAGAAATTCAAAGAAAAAAGTGTTTAATCTTCAGCGCGCCCACGTCGCTATCGAATGTGACACAAGGTCGATGTTTAAAGTAGGTTTTACAGAAAATACCGTGGAAAAATTGCCTAAGCTGCCTCGGTACTTCCACTTTTGGGTACGCCTCAGACGTCGGGCAATAAACCCAGCCCTCCTCCCGAAGGAGAGGTACTGCTTGGGTGGAAGGTCCCCTGAGGCTTGGGTTTAATATTTTTTATACTTCCTCGGCATGTCTAGAGAATAATTAATTTGGCTGGAAAAGTTAATCCATTTAATCTTGGTATATATTTACTAAGGTCTTATTACAACTAATATATAATTTGGCGGAGGTTTAGATCCATCACTTTCCGCCCTGTTAACGAGGGTATACGAAATGCTATAGGCATTTTAATCTTTGAAATAGTTTTAATGAAATAAGAACCATACCGGAGATATGAATTCTGGAACAAAGAGTATGATATGAAAGTAACCTTTTTATTTTTTTTTTATTTCATTGTTTTGAAATAAAACAGCTATTATTATGCCATGAATAAGCAATTTCTGATTATGGAAGTTCCCAGAAAATGTTGATTCTCAAAAATGCGTGATTTAGCAGCAGGGTCAGGATTAACATTTTGTACATCTCGTTTATAATATCTAAAAATATTGAATTGCATTTAATCATGCCTGTCCTGGGTATGACGATAAACTACATCCGGTAGCGAGGTTTCTGATCGGATGAGGAGCGTAGAACCACCTCTTAATAGTTGTTGTTCCCAGGTCCGCCTTAACCCGGGGTGGTAGCACCTATTAGGGTCCCAGCTATGGGCAAATAGTGAACCCCGCCAAAACCAAAACACCATGAACGGAAAACAACAGATTTTTCTGGTAAAAATACCAGCAATATATTTTTATATAATCAGGAGAGTTTCCAGGCCAGTCTATAGTACTTTGATTTGCTCACTGGTACGGCTTGCCAGTGTGTTTGTGCAGCGTTACAATTTTCGTAAGCTTCCTTGGAGTAACGTCCATCGCAGATAATGGCCGTGGGACAACTAATCGACAATCGAGAAAGTAGTGTCTGGGCGCGATGAAAATCTGATGCAATCACGGATGACGCATTATTTCTCAAGGTCAAACAAATTTCCTCATACACACCGAAAATAGATTTATTGCGCACTACTGCAAATGACCTAATCTGAGGAAAAAATAGAAATCGATTACACCCTGTCACTCCAGTGGGTCTAAAACTGACCGTATGGCGAAAGAAAGGAAACTAAAGCGGTTGTTTCAATTAATTTGCACAAGGGTGTAATTGAAGCCATAATATTATTGAAATTATTTAGATTTCGACATTAAATAGCCCCAAGAGGTTGATATGCCGCTAAAAAAACAACCAAGTATTTTATCTTTTATTAAGAACATTATGTAAAGTAAATTTTAGATAATGTTCTTAATAAATGTTTTTTCATTAATTTTGTCTGCTCCTGTTTTATATTTTTAGCAGTAAACTAAAATTCAACATATTTAAAAAAAAATACATTTCAGAACGAAAAACATTAGTTACTCATAATTTTTTTTTACCATTGTTGTAACTTAGGGAAGGTTAATGAATAGAATAATCAAACGAAGGTTGGTAATGAACGATAATACATATAAGATTCGCCAGCGGCGCGTAGAAGAAGAATTCAACTGCTAGAAGTGAGTCAAGTGAATTCCACAATGAATCTCCAACTGCAAGATATCTACCAACTGGCCCACGCGGTCAGATGTGGCGCAAGTCCGAATTTAATGTGGGGTATACAAGCACGTAGGCTCGGCCCCAAAATTTCACAGTTGACCCCATATAAAACGGGGTCGGGTAGCTGTTTCCCAAGACGAGACTCTGCCCTTCGACATAGCCTCGTCTGGGGATCCTCTCTGCCCGGAGGCAAAGAGTTTGACCTGCACAGCTGCAGACGAATCTCCATCTCCAGACCAACATACAGTACTTACAACTGTATTTAGGTGAATGGGGACATACCCATTATCGTCCGTAGGTATGCTACAACAGTCATCAATATATTTGTTTTTATGAATAACAATATCATAGAGAAATATATTAAATTAGCTTTATGTAACAGATAATATTTCTAAATAAATTTCGCAGCATAAGAACAATCGAAGAAAAAAGTCCTGGGAAGAAAAGTCTGTTAAAAATTAAACAAAATGGTTTTAAAATTAACTTTCCTGGGAGAAACTTCTTAATATGCAAATAAATAAACTGCAAATTCTGTCTTCCCGCCCGTGTGTCTGAAACCCCTCTAACTCAGGCCACACTTGCTTTACATAGACACATAACTTTTTGGAAATTTGCCCTTCCTTAGGTGCTTGAACAACCAGCATTGGGATTTGTGTCTGCATGAAGAGGAGACAGTTAAAAATTCAAATTTTAAAAGAACTGAAAAAAAAAATCGGTGGTTCGGACAGCGCCAAAAATTGGAAAAACACAATTGTTTTTGCACGAAATCAATTTGGAAACACGATTAAGAGGCATCGCTGTCGCGAGAATGAAAGTGGGGACAACTCATATCGAGTTATACTTATTATAAAACCCAGGTTGTTTGTGTGTGTGTGTGTGTTCGTTTATATATGGGATCGGATTTCCTACATTTTTCAAGCGATTTCAACAAAACTTCACTTTCTTTTGGCAGGTAGTTTTTCTTATTGTCTTGCACACTTTTTTCTTTATTTTTACATTCAGAATGCTTTAAAAATTCCATTTACAAGACAATTGTTTATAATAAAATTCTATTCAATCAATAGACTCATAACGAGTGAAAACAATGTTTTCGTTTGAGTTTGGGTTTGACCAATTCGTGAAAAAAAAAAAAAACTAATTAAGACATGCATGTCCGTCAACCTTAAACAATAATCTTTGTCAATTTTATTTTTCAGTCTTTATGATGGTCGATACTTGATCTATCTCTTACTGTTACATCCCCGGGCAACGCCGGGCTCTACTGCTAGTAAATAAATAAAATATGTTAATTTTGTACTTACTGTAATTAAATGATCTAATGTTATAGATCTTCTCTATCGTAACTTAGGCGGAAAGCGCTGGGGCGAACTATATTCTCTGGTCAATTCAACTCTTCAAGGTAAGGACAGGCATAGTAGCAAACCACTCACATTCTCTCTGTATTCAATCGGTGAGAAGTAACAGCTTCTTAACCAGCGAGCCGCTGCTCTATGGACCCGACTCCCCGATCACAACAATCTTAACCTGTTCAAGGCTAACCGTTATCCTCCTCTCCTATCTGCACAAATTGCTTCCTAACGTAACCCTCTACATCGAGTGGCCCCGGGCCTGGTACCATGTAAAAATCATCCTTATACAGGGTGAACCTTACTGTAAGAAAAAATTATTAAGCCAGCTCTAGCAGCAAAATACTGCAAATCCAATCTTCCCTCCTAGTAGAAGGACTAGATTTGAGATCGATCTCAAAGTCTAGACGAGATATACACGATTACTTGGCTTTTAGTAAAGAACGCCGTAGTGTAAATGGAAGTATATATATATATATATATATATATATATATATATATATATATATATATATATATATATATATATATATGTGTGTGTGTGTGTGTGTGTGTGTGTGTGTGTGTGAAGTTAAAATGAGAAAAATAGAATTATAAACTGGAAGATTTTCTGCAATTCATGATTAATTGGTGGTTCCATGTTTACTTCCAAAGACTAGAGTTAAATAAAGAATCTTGACGTCAAATCTATAATTCCTGTTTTTTTTCCTGCACTCTTTGAGTCACGTTGGGCTTGAAGCAGATGAGTAAGAAAGAGAAAAAGATTTTAATCCGAGAAGAAATTTTAAATTCTGTGAAAAGGTAACAATAATATTTTTGAAGATATACACTAAACACAGCTTAGTTTGGTACAAGGTCACAAATACGGACTACTTCGCAATGAGACAACTCCTGGCATAATGAAAGAGATTAGCGAGCCGAGCTTGCTAAACACTATATATATATATATATATATATATATATATAATAACGGGCCACTCTTATTCGAGGATACCCGCCTACTAAGGCGGCAAACCGATCCCTATTGCAGACTCTCGCTCAGGCACATTTGTGTTTGTTTAACACCCACAGAATCAACCTGTGGTTTATGTTGCAACTATGCTGAGCAGACCTTAGTTACAGTTTCTGGGGTAGAGCGTGTTTTCTAGAATGATCCACAATCTGAACAACGCCAGCATACTCAAACCTTCGGTTACGATGACTTGTGACTTCGTGGTAACATAGCTATATATATATATATATATATATATATATATATATATATATATATATATGTGTGTGTGTGTGTGTGTGTGCGCGCAAACATTTCAGATAGAGTATATCTGTAAAAGGACAATATGAATAAAGACAAAAGGAAAACTTATCATAGCCGACGCGTTTCGTCCTCTGAGAGACTTTATCAAAGCAAATATAGGGATTTCATTCTTGTGACAAATATTTATATACACGATTAAAGATGTTATTAGCTTTTCAGAGTTTAAAAAAAATTCCTACGCACTTTCGTTTATCAGGCATTGAACTGTATCACCTGACGTCCATGACCTATACTCCCAAACTCTGCAAAAATCAATAACATTTTTGCTCGTGTATATAAATACTTAACACAAAATAAAGTCCTTACATTTGCGCGTCTAATAAGATTAGTTTTCTTTTTGCCAATATTCTATCTCTTCTTCTTACACACACATACACACACACACACACATATATATGCATATATATAAGGTGCATTTTGGCGGCAAGGGTCTTTCTAACATGTCTGGTTGAACAATATCGAAAAGTTATATTGTCACAATTTTTTATTAGCTTTTTCAAATTTAACGAATAAGTTTTTAATATAATCGGCAATTTTACCAAAGTTCACATTTTTACCCCCGAGTACTTTTGAATGATTGGCATTCTCTCATTTCCTGGAATCAAATTCAAGCCACACATGGTGACACCATTTAGATAGTCAAACTAGAATTTTTTATCTCACACAAACACACACACACACACACACATATATATATATATTAATATATTTTCTGTTTAGACGTTATTTTTATAGATACAAATATTTAAGTAAATGCTATACGTATAAACAGGAAATATATTAAAATAATTGTCGGACTTAGTCAATTTCATAAAAGAAAGAACAGATGTAGTTAAGATTTACAGTTCGTAGCATTTACTTTAAAAAAAAAAGTGGTCAATACAAAGTAGAGCAAAACATGAAAGCTTTTGTGTAGCGATGTAAAATGTTTTTATTATAATTTTATAATATATATATATATATATATATATATATATATAGAGAGAGAGAGAGAGAGAGAGAGAGAGAAAGAGAGAATTAATAAAATATAAAATTTGTCACTAAGTTGATAATTGTTACCTTCATCATCCCTACGCTAGAGTTTCGTAGATGGAACCTACAGCAGTTACTCTGTCCACTTGTCAGGAGATATCAGCAATATATATATATATATATATATATATATATATATATATATATATATATATATATATATATATATATGAGATGTTGTGAGTTTCCCGCGTGTGGGTGTATGAATCAAGACAAACACAGTTGTAGGGGAAAATACTGGTATATTTGTAAAAGCAATTAACAATAGAGTGATTAGTAAAAACGAAGGTTGGTTAGTACGAAACAATATCCAAAGTCTATAGTCCAACGGTATGTAACGGGTAACCTTATCTGGACTGCTCACGCTCTTCCTGTCCTCTCTCTAGAGCTGACATATATAAGAGGGACCAGTCCATTTCTAGTTAGAAGGTGGGTGCGCCCCAACAATATATATATATATATAATTATGTATTTGGGCAGCAATCTTTCTTTTATACAGGTTTCATTGAAGATGACTGACAAGCCACGACGCACGACGATTAAGCTTTTTATTATATTTTTCTTCCATGCGTACAAGAAATTTCTTTTTTGGCTATAGATTTTGTAGAAACTGTTCAAATGGTCTTTGAATATAAGCGCTTTTGGTTAATTTATTTACCATTATCAAGAATGTTTTTGTTTGTCTTAATATTTATATTGTGATGGTAATTTTTTTTATCAATGGAAGTTTTAATGCCAAACATGTAACAACGTTCCTGCAATAAGACGGAGTGTCAAAAGGACACCGTTTTTTTTTTAACCATCTTCACTTTTTGGCAATGTTTATTGTTTTAAAAAGCGATGATTAGCATTGTAATAAAACCTAACACAATACTATTACTTAATATTTTATAAAGTTCAAATCAATTGGCAATTAGCCGGTGTTTTGCCAACCATTAAACAATATAAATAAATAGTGTTTAATATTTTTGTTGTCAATTTACAAGAACAAAGAAAATGTATAAATTCACTTTCATCATATGTTGAGGTTTTATTACAATTTTAGTCATCGCTTTTTAAATCAATAAACATTGTCGAAGAGTAAAGGAAGTTAAAAAGCGGTGTCATGGGAAAAAACCGACCTTTTGACATTACATCCTATTTCGGGCATGTTTGTCCATGTTTGTGATTTTAATTCCCAAACACAGTCAGCACATTGTGGCCGTATGTATAAACAACGATTTTTCTTTTAAAAGAAGAAATAAAACTGTGCCGGTGACAGAACATGCGAGAAAATGGAAACAAAAAGGAAACTTATACTTAACATCAGGAATGGCACATAATGAAAAGAAAAAAAAAAGGATTAGAAAATTTGCTACTCACAGAACAGATTGAAAGTAAGAAGGACAGAGGAAAACAACGCTTAACATACTGTTGTGAGACCGTAACATACCTACAACATGGACTCTTCCAGGACTATATAAAGTATGCGATATAGTACTCTGAGAGAGAGAGAGAGAGAGAGAGAGAGAGAGAGAGAGAGAGAGAGAGAGAGAGAGAGAGAGAGAGAGAGAGAGAGAGAGAGAAAGAAAAAAAATAAATAAAAAAATAAAAATTCTAATACCGTAGTATCAGCCGCGTACGACTACCAATATTGGACACTAGCACATAGTAAGCTCTGCTTACACTTACACTATCTTTGTAACCTTTTTGTTTAATATATCTTTCTTACCTCAAATCCGTGTTCCGTGTTTTCCTTCCGTGGTCCCAACTTTGGGTCCACATCACATACTTAGTCAGCTTGAGTAAATGGATGGCGGGTCAGGTTTTAGGAGAGATATCGAAAAAACGAAATTTATTACCCCCCCCTCCTGGTGGCGATCCGTAATATCTGGGGACGGGGTCCTAGTGGCTGAGGGCTTCAGTAGTCAGAGTTCGGTACTTCTGATTCCCAACACAACACTTTGGCCCTTACTTGGTCTAGACGGTCGGTCGGAAATGTCCAATCCGATCAATCGGCTGCTTTTTGCCTATAACTAATTCATGGAGTATTTTATAACTAAATACAAAAAAAATGTCCAAATATACACCGGGATAAAATACCATTTCTATCCAATTTATAAGGTGTTAGAAGGCGATGTATGAAAGTCAGTCGAATCGAAGAGATCTAGACTTAGACATGGCTGTGAACATAGCAGTTTGTACACTTATTTGGGAAGTGTGACAAATGGTTTAACGGGTGCTCACAGCCTCTCTCGAATAAGAGTATAATGGTTTGTGTAGCTCTAACATGTCAAGGCGACTGATTGACAATTAAGTCATATGTAATGGAGATCTTATTGTACCACCGAAATCGTTAAGGAAAGATGTTATTAAAGCTTTACACAACGACATACATGATGGTGTACTGAAAACACAACTCAGGTTGAAACTACAAGACTGGTGGCCGGGGTCTACACGAGACGTAGATGATTATGTCCGAAAATGCCCCAAATGTGCAGTGATAAAAAACTTTAGTTAAACCAAGATTCATTCATGGTCAAACGAAAAGGAGTTATGGTACACATGAATCATGCATATATAAAAGATGTAGGCCTATTCCTTATAATAGTAGGCACTTATTCAGGTTGGCCTAAAGTGGTTAAAGTTTCGGGCAGAAAAAAACAAGTACTGTAAAACAGGTGTTAAGAGTCGTATTTTCGGGGAACGGAGTACCTAAGACATTGGTGTCTGATAATGCACCAGAGTTTGCTGTAGAAAGCTTGTGTACATAGTTAACACGAATTTGCAGGCTATACAAAACAACCCCAGTCAAATGGAATTGCGGAGAGGATGGTCCAGACGATAAAAGTTGGATTGAAAGCATTCTCTCCAGGGAATTGCAGCCTAGAAAGTTATCTACCAAGATTGCTTTTAAGTTACATGTCTATCCCGCATGCAGGAAGTTCACAAAGCGCCTCGGCGTTGATGGGAAGGTAAATTAGAGCCCCAATAACCATGTCCTTCTCAACATATGAGAATGTAATGTACAAAAGGAATAAGGATTCGAATCCTGGGAAAGCCCAATTTGTAGTGCAAATAGGATTTAATACAGCGATATTAACAAAGAATGGGCATGGCGTGTTAGCTCATGGAGACCAGTTTAGATTGTGAAGAGAGCTGGAATATATTGAAAAAGAGGAAGTGCCTGGTGCCGAAGAGAGGGATCCGGATTATCACCAAGAATTGGAGATTGAAGGGGAAGAGAGAATCAGTGTGTCTGGTGATAATGAGGAACATGAGGAAGATTCAAATGAAGAAAACTCGATAAGACTGAAATACCCCATAAAAAGAAATCTAGGCAATCACCATGAGACAAGAGGTACACCTCCTGGAATGGTTTGTAGAAGTAGCAGATCTACCAATATTCATAAAGCCTCTAAGGTTCTGGAAGATGTATTGATATGCAAATTAAATTGTATATAAGTGGGAAGGTTCTTACACTCGGGAGGGTGTTATCTTTTTTTGACTACACTGCCTACTTGTAAGAAACGCGACACTATAGTCTTTTTAGATAAGTTTGAAATTTGGGCCAATCATTTGGTTCCAAGTGTACGTGTTTCTCAATGAAGTTTCTGTTCAGGTTGACTGTCATTATTTGTAGTTTTATTTTCCATTATTTTTGCGTAGGAAGGGCCTTTCATGTAACCTTCTACAACTTGTTTTGCTTCTGAAAATAAGATGTTTCTTTTATACTTTACTTCGACAATCTTCCTTTTGTTTTTCTAGAAATCGCATGTTTGTGAGTATGCTGGATGACTTTCCTGGCAGTTAGCACATCTTATTTCTTCGTGGTGTTCTTTCTTCATTATGGTTCGAATCCCTTTGGTCACATTTTTTTAAAACAATGTCCAGTGGGCGAAGCCTGCTAGTTTATTATAAAAGTTAGTCAAACCCAAGAAAGATTCAGTTTCTTATTCTTTGGTGTATTATTTTTGATATTTTGCTAATAAGTCTGTCATTTGACGAGATCCCGTCTTTAAGTATTTGATAACCTAAGTATGAAATTTTCTCGCAATTAAATTTACACCTATCTCGATTGATTGTCATGCCTGCATTACTCAATCTGCTCAGAGCCTATTCCGTTTTTATTATTTAGCTATTTAGCTCCTCCTCAGTATGAGCGCCAATACCTATGTCATCCGGATAGACAATGATGTTTTTTACTCTTTCCAAAACTTTCCCAATAGATTTTTGGAATATGTGGCTTGATATTTTAATTCCAAACGGCAGAGAAATCCACTTTAGAAGACATATATGTTTATCGTGGCGACATCTTGAAACTGGTCGTCAATTTTAATCTGATTATACGCAGATTCAAGATCAATTTTGGCAAAAAACAATTAATGCAAGTAAACTCGTGACGAGCTGTTTCAATATTTGGCAGTGGGAAGGAGTTCGAATATGTCTGGTGATTTATACCAACTTTGTAGTCACCACAAATCCTTAAATCTCCATTGGTTTTGCGTATGACCACGATTGGAGAATCCCAATCGCTACCTTCCTAGATGACCTTCTCCAATATTCCTTGTTCAATCATTTTATTAAGTTTCGCAATAATCACAGGCAGAAGGTGAATAAGAAATTTACGAGATTGAAAATATACCGGTTGGCTATTCTCGTTGAGCCGGACACTCGCTTCGTAATCCTTTAAAAGTCGAATTTCCCGTTCTTCTAATTTCATACAATTAACTAACCTTGAGGTGTCTATTCTTAATGTACCAACTCCCAGGAGACTATGATCTTTTATGCACTTCACAACTATGGTTAGTATTACCACGAATCACGTCTTAGTCTCGGAGACCCCCTTAAAGCATCCAAGTGTTTTAATGACTGACTTGTCAAATTGTTTCAATTGCAGATTAGTTCTTAGTTTTGGTCTTTCTCCCATAAATTCTTGGATATTAACGTTACATCATTACCCATATCCACTTGAATTAGTAGAGTTATTCCATTTATTTTTTTTTTTTACCTTTTCTCTACTCTTATCTCGCGGTTTGACTTCATAAATTTCAGTGTTTCTCGTCAAATGATCTATTTTCTCCACTTCTGTTTTTACGTATTTGCATACTGACTGGAAATGGTTTTTCTTCTTGCACTTAAAACACATCTTTCCAAAAGCTGGGTATTTATTCTTGTTTATCTCATGTTCTTTGTTGCAAAAACGACATTTACGTAAACTCTCCATAGTACTGTATGCCGCCATGTTAGTCTTAGGGGTATTAAATCTGAATTAACTCTAGCTGCTGTAAAAATTCAAGACTCGTTTTATTATTCATGTTCTGGACTTGAAGCTGTTCCAAAGTTTTGTACTGTGAATTCGAAAAGTTGGTTACAGGACTGATGTCTATAGAAGAGGAATTAATAGAGTTAAGGTTAATTGAAGGACTATATGACGTCTCGAGTAACCTTAATTCAATTAACCATAACTGTATTAATTCCTCTTCTATAGACATCAGTCCTGTAACCAACTTTTCGAATTCACAGTACCTCGATGCTTCTTTTAGCCTGTGAACGTAATAATAATAATTTCATCGGGGTTTTGTCTGATTTCAAGAAATTTCGTCCTCTCAGCTATGACCGGTTTCTTTTTTGGATGGACAATTTCTTCAAATGTCAAGTCTAACATTTTTGGTTAGACTATTACGGAGATCTTTTTTTTACGGCAACACAACCAGCTGACGCTAGAAATAAATCTGTTCATTTCCTCCTCCTACCAAAAATTATAGACCAAATGAGAATGTCAAAATCAATTTCTCTACAAATCGTGAATCTGAAAAGAAAGCATCAATGAAAACAGACTCTTGGCAACAACGCTCTTTCAAAAGTATATCAATAAAACCGGATCTACAAACTGTTTCCTTACAAAGAATATAGATTCTTTTCATACGAATCTATTGAAAAAAAATCATGTCGGCATTAAATAACTCATTGAGGTTCCGTGCTAATAGGTGTAGGGAATGGACAAACACGGTGGATAAATAGTAACAGGTTTATTGTAGAAACCAGTATGCGTGCTGCTATCGGAAGGCCGCTAGTTCTTGCAGATCTCAGATCGACGCTATTTAGTAACTGCCCCACTCAGTCACATGTGGCACAAGGCCGAATTTAAAGTGGGGTTCCCGAGCCCGTAGGCTCGGCCAAAAAATCCCCATAGACCCCGCATAAACGGGATCGGGTCTGTCTACCTTCCCGGACGAAACTCTTCCCTTCGGCATAGCTTCGTACGGGTTCCTCTCTGCCCGAAGCCAGAAAGTTCGACTCGCGCAGCTGGGAAAGATCTCAACGCGACACACCTGTCCGCTGTCCTAACGGATACCTATAGGTGGTTATCACCTATAGTGCCGCCACTCATGGGGGTTGCAGGTTATTCCATCACATCAAGGTTAATATGCCGTAAGACAAAACAGACCAACCAAGCAAAGGACAGGAAATGTTGGAGAGCTATGAACGACTACGTCCTGAAGGGACACGGCACATGGAAAAAGACGAAAAGAAATATACTATTTAAAATAAACGGAGCGTCTACTCAAATATGATTATCCACAAAAATAACGTTTAAAGTGATACACACACACACACACACACACACACACATATATATATATATATATATATATATATATATGATAGGTGTTATGCATGTGTATACAAGCACACAGCATATATATTTAGAAATATAGTTCCACACAGGCACACACACACACACACACACACACACACACACATATATATATATATATATGATAAAGAGAGAGGGAAAGGTAGAGGCAAAGAGTGAGAGAGTGGGAGGTAGAGTAGTTAGAAAGAGATAAAAAGGAAGGGAAAATAAAGAGAAAGACAAGGAGAATAAGGGAGATTAAAGGGAAAGAGAAATGAAGGACGGATGGTAGGAAGGAGAATAGGGATAATGAGATTGTGGGAGGGGAAGGAGAGAGAAAGAGATAGAGAGGAAGTGAGAGTAATGTGAGGTAAAGTAAAGGGTAATAAAAGGCAAGAGAAAGGAATGGCGAGTAGAGAAAAAGCGAGAGAGTGGAAGTGGGAATAGAGATAGTGAGAGTGGGAGAGAAAGGGATAGAGAGGAAGTGAGAGGAAAGTGAGTGAGTGCAAGGGAGAATAAAGAGAAAGAGAAGGGAAGGACGATTAAGGGAAAGAGAGAGAGTGGGAGGGAGTGTAAAGATATAGGAGAGAGATAGAGGGAAAAGGAAAGTGGAAGGGAGAGTAAAGAGTGAGAGATAGATAGAGAGACAGAATGGAAGAGTCTGAATAATTGATGGAAGAATTTTTAAAAAAGCTATTTTTTTTCAAATAACGCATTTTTTTCCATTGTTTCATGTTAATTTCATTCAGTATTTTTTGTTTTTGCTATTTCTGTGCCCGAGTTTTTGATTCACTGAATCGAGGTTTGAATGTTATTCATATTTTGCCTTGTGTCAGATGAAAGAAATTCCAGAGAGAATGACATGCCAATGGAAGAATTGCACTCTGAGGCATTGGGAAGTTCTTCGCAATGGGTTAAATAACGACGTCGCCATCTTAGAGTTCTGGCGCTGGCATGTGTGTTTATGTGTGTGTGTGCATGCGTGAGAGAGAGAGAGAGAGAGAGAAAAGGGAGATGGGGGAGATAGGTAGAGATAGGGAGGGAAAGAGAAAACGAAATAGAGAGAGAAAAGGGGTGAAAATGATAGAGTGAAAGGAAGGAACAAAGAGAGTGAGAGAGAGAGAGAGAGAAAGGAAGGAAGGAAGAAGAGAGAGGGAAAGTGAAAAAAGTGATAGAAGAAGAGATAGTAGAGAGATAAGAAGAGAGAACATGAAAGAGTAGGGTGGGGGAGAAATATAGAGAGAAAGAACAAGACAGAGAGAGAAAAGGGGCGAAAATGACAGAGTGAAAGGAAGGAAAAAAGAGAATGAGAGAGTGAGAGAGATAGAGAGAGAGAGAGTGAAAAAAGCGATAGAAGAAGAGATAGTAGAGAGATAAGAAGACAGAACATGAAAGAGTGGGGTGGGGGAGAAATATAGAGAGAAAGAGAGAACGAGACAGAGAGAGAAAAGGGGCGAAAATGACAGAGTGAAAGGAAGGAACAAAGAGAATGAGAGAGTGTGTGTGTGTGTGTGTGAGAGAGAGAGAGAGAGAGAGAGAGAGAAAAAAGCGATAGAAGAAGAGATAGTAGAGAGATAAGAAAAGAGAACGTGAAAGAGTGGGGTGGGAGAGGAAGAGAGAGACAGACAAAAGGATAAATTAAGACAGAGATGGAGAGAGCGAAAGAAAGGTAGAAAGAAAGTGGGAAATAAAGGGAGAAAGAAAAAGAGATGGGGGGGAGCGAGTGACGAAAGAGAAAGTGACAGAGAAGATAGAAACAGAGAGCAAATGATAGAGAAAGAAAGAAATAGAGAAAGAGTGAGACAGAAAAAGAGAGTGAGAAAGAAAGAGAAAAAAAAGAAAGGGAAAAAGCGAAAACTTATCACGAAGAATTCCTTCGCTCGAGCGAATGGTCTGGTAGACGTCGGTAGTTGCTTGTCCCGAATTAGTCTCAGAAATAAATTCTTGCGATGTATAATAATTCCATGTAATTTATTGCTTAAACCACAATCATCATTTAGCGCATTTTACGTCTCTGTGATCAACACTCCTCTCCATCTTTCTACCTGTCTGGTGCTGGACTTACAGCTTCAGCCACCGTCATTCCAGTCCGCCTCATTATCCTCAAACCAAGACCTGGGTGGTCGTCCTTGGCACCGCTTGCCCTTCACTGGGCCCAGCAGAAAGTCCTTACCGAAGCAGCCTCGTCGCATAATTTGTTCAAAGTAACGGAGCTTCCTTAGTGTCATCTGCTCTCTCAATGCGTATCTGGTTCTGATGCTATCTAGCACCCACTTCAAACATTTACCAACCGATGTCTCAGAAACATCCTCAGTATCAGGTGGCCAGAAGTCGTCTCCACGGCATCTCGCTGTCCATGGGGCTTTAAGTACTTTGCGATATGCCCACATCACGAATGCATCAGTCCGCTGTATTTCAGTCTTGGTCAGCGCCCATGACTCCCAATCGTAGCTGGCGATGTCGAAAACTGTGGCTCGTAGTAATTTCAACTATTGCTTAAATAGCTAAGCAAATCATTAAGCAACTGGTAATAAGGCAAAGAAAATTGCGTTTGAAACATTGGAAAGAGCGCTGAACTGCTTCGTAATATCAGTCCTCCTATATGGCAATGAATGCTGAACAATTTCCTCACAGACGACGAGGAGACTTGGAGCAACAGAAACAAAGGAAAGAGCGATGAACTGCTTTGTATCAAACCTCGTTGATGGCAATGAATACTGGACAATTCCTTATACCAAGTCCTACCAGGATTCATTACTAGCAGCCACAGTTTGTCTACCTGGGAAGTGTCGTCAGTAAAGATTAGGTGGACGGATGAAGACATCAAGTGCCGAATCAACAAAGCCCGACACGCTTTCAACACTCTACGACCAATCTGGAGATCAACAGCCTTCCTCACTTTACAAGAAGATCCGAATCTTCAAGGCGGTCCTACTTTACAGTTCATCAACTTAGCGGGTAACTAAGACCAACACCCACAAACTTCAAACATTTACCAACCGATGTCTCAGAAACACCCTCAGTATCAGGTGGCCGGAAGTCGTCTCCAACGACCAACTGTGGGACAGGACAAGACAAGCCCCAATCGAGATTGACATCAAGAAACGGAAATGGGGATGGATTAGTCACCCACTCCGTAAACCTACTTTTACTGTCAACAGGCAGGCCCTTGACTGGAATCCACAAGGGAAGCGAAAAGTGGGTCAGCCAAAACAGACTCGGTGCAGAAGTGTTGACGCAGTGGTGAAGGCAGCCGGCACGACATGGGCCGAGCTGAAGTGGATCGCCCGGAACCGCGTCCGTTGGAGAGGTATTGTTACGGCATTATGATCCCCAAGGAATCAAGAGGCATAATAATAAAATAATAAGTCCTCCTATATGCTGGACCATCTCGGCTCAGATGAAGAAGAGAATTGAGGCAATAGAAATGTAGTCCTACAGAAGCATGCTGAGGATAACATGTATTAACCATGTGAGCAACTGTGGAGTTTTATAGAAAATGGAAGCAAAAAGGCCACTTGGCATTAGAAAGAGACAACTGAAATTTTAAGGACGCATAATGAGGAAAGAAGACTTGGAAAACGTGAAACTCACAGGACATATTGAAGGCAAGAGAAGGCGGAAAGCAGCAAACAATCCACCTAACGCGCTTGTGCAAATGGATGGCAGAACAGGGGTTAGGGTAAATAAGAAAAAGATAGAATTTACAAAGAGCTACAAAAGAAATTGTGGAGAGTCGTGATTGTCCACGTGCTAAAAGGTCACGACACGAAGAAGATTATGTTAAAAAAAACCCCGGCCATTTTGTTTGCGTGTTTCATGGAGTAATACATATAACTACTTAATAATTAAGCATGTTTTATCATATGCTTCTTCTGTGGGTGTGGACTAAAAGGTGCTGTGACGAAAGCAGATAGCCTAAACACGCATACACGCATTTATTAAGGTTAATTTCCGCCTAGCAACAGAATAGAGGTCACGTGGGCGTTTTATGACATTTTGGGAAGGCAGGTCAAAAGGTTGATTGACCCAATTATCCGTAGCGATAAATGTCTAGACAGAAGCTAGACAGGGGACTGATGTAAGCTGGAATTCGCGCCAAAACTTAAGACACGTGATAGTCAGAGATTCACTCGAGAATCAGTTGCTATCTTGACTTTGAAGAAGCAAGACCTGAAGTCGAAGCGCTGATAGTTTATGAACGAAAAGATAAGACTCATTTGATAGTGATGGAACTTATCCAGTTCAACCCAGGCAACTCCGGACAAGAAATATAGCAAGAAGTATTCCTGTTCGATAACCCCAAATTGAAGACGCAGAGAAATTTATACGCTGAGGATTCAGCCTGCGTTTAAAGAAAAGGGAAGACCAGAGAGGAAAGTGTATACCTCTGTTACAAGTTGAATTGTATAAAGAAAAGAAAAAGGATATCCAAAGAGGAAGAAAGTATATACCTCTGTTACAAGTTGAATTGTGTAAAGAAATAGAGGAAAAGAGAACCAGAGAGGAAGAAAGTGTATACCTCTGTTATAAGCTGAATTGTGTAAAGAAGAAGAAGGAAAGAAAGAAGAAAACCAAAGAGAGGAAGAAAGTGTACATCCCTGTTGCAGTGAGTCGGGTTTGGAAACCGAACTGTCTACAGAAGAAAAAAGAAGGAAAGGAAAAGGCAAAACAAAGAGAGGAAGAAAGTGTATACCTCTGTTACAGCCGGACAGTGTGTGAAATTGTGTTTGTATCGAGAAAAGAAAAGAAAGGACAATGATAAAAAAAGAGAACTGAATATAAAAGATAAGTAATCATATTTTGAACCAGTAATAGAAAGATATACATACATCCATGAATATTATGTTCTTGCAAACACCTTTTCACATGTCAAAATAATAATTGTACCTCCTATCCCATCTATTTTGTGTATGCGTTAGCTTCTGCATTCATAGTAATTCATACTTATATTTTTGTATGTTCGGGTTCAGTTGAATCCATTTGGTGTTAGGCGAATTTTGATATCCCAACGTAAGTCTTGAGATCTGGTCGTCGGATGTTTTACTCATACTTACATTTTCTTTTATTTTAATATTTGTATATTTGTACATATTAAAGTTCTTGTATAAAAATCGCTAAGCCTTATAGTTCATCCTTGTATTGTGGATCAGTATTCGTGTTGAAAACGAAGCGGACCTGGGAAAGATTACTGTTCGATTATCCTAATCAAACAGTGTTCTTAAAATTATTTTGTTTACCAATTGTCCATTGTCACGATCTGAGAGAGATAGCTTGTATCTCTCCACAGGTGTGAGAATGTATATATCTTTTAGTTGGCGTATGATCACCTTATAAACCCATTCGTCGACTAGGGCATATGACAGGTGCCAACTGCATCTCATGCTGAGGGGCAGCACCTCCCCAAAAGAGGCCATCTACGAAGTAAATGCTTAGTTACTTGTGTGCCGTACGTCATACACGTTTCGGCGATCATGTATCTTTCGATATGTGACTGACGAGACAGAATTTATTCCGCAGTAGGTTGCCATTTCTTTCTGCAGTAGACTAGTTGCCATCCAAGGCTATAGATAGAACCCGGTCTGTCCTGCTATTTATCCATAACTGGGGGAGAAGAAGAGGATACATACCTTTCCCAAGTTTATTAGCACGTAAGTGAATGTAATGGATTCGACTGGAATTCGAACCCGGCTCTCCGATTCCTTACTCCACCGTGCGCCCTTAAATACTTTCATGGTCATTTTTCGGATGAGATCTTTGCTATGTTACCTAAACTATGAATTTAAGCGCAGTACTAGACTGGCGGTGAGGGCTCATCAATTTACAGTTGAATTGGGTAGATGTAGCCGTAAGTTCTATGTTAACAGTTTCTTCTCTCACACTTCTAGCTTGTGGGGCTCTCTTCCGGCTCCATGCTTTTCGGACAAATTTGATCTTCAAAAATTTAAATGTAATGTCAATCGCTATCTACTGTCCTGATTACTCTTTTCTCTTTCTACTCATTATTAATGTTTCTGTTCTTAATTCCTCCACACCCTGTAACCACTTACGTGTTAGTGGCTTTACTGCCTTACTTGTGGAACTCCCTTACAGCTCCATGCTTTCGAGCCAACTTTCATCTGCAAAAGTTTAAATGCAATGTCAATCGCTATCTACTGTCCTCCTGATTCCCCCTTTTTTTGTTTCTACTCATTACTAATGTTTCTGTTTCGAGTTTCTAGTCCCTCACACCCTGGAACCCCTTGCGTCTTAGTGGCTTTACTGCCTTGCTTGGGGGTGACACCGATTAAAAAAAAATGATCAACATTAACTATATGCTCAAATATAAAACCACCTGATATTTTATTATAAAAATTATCGTTGAAAAAAAAAGTTGACTACTCTCCGATCCGGCTGCCCTTTTATATCGTTATTACAGGGTAGTCAGAGGGGGGGGGAGCAATATTTAATTATCTCTGGACCAAGTAAATGAATATAGACTCCTGGTTTGGTGCTTCTGCTATATAAAAAAAGTCAAACGTTGCTTAGAGCAAGAAGAGACAGGAAGTAGTGCCAAGCCATGATGACACACATTCTGAACGGGCACAACACGTCAAGACTTCTACAAGAAGTCAAGATAGAAATGTACAAGGCCACTCGAGTTAGAGAATTACAGAGTAGGAGGCACAAGATATGGGGATATATAGAGAAGATAACGGTTGACCATAGACTTAAATAGTATCTGTCTATATTTCTGAGATGAGGTATTATGTACACTATTTACATTATTCGGACTATTGTCCTCATCTTTGTCGCCATATTTATTACAACGTTCCGGCCTTTCAGTATCTGTCTATATTTCTGAGATGAGGTATCATGTACACTATTTACATTATTCGGACTATTGTCCTCATCTTTGTCGCCATATTTATTACAACGTTTCGGCCTTTGTACGCTCCGGCCTTCTTCAGGTGGTTGGAATGTCGAACTGAACCCTTTATTTCGCTCACTGGAGTAGACTGTTCTAGTTCCACGTGCCATGTCTAATGGATGTCAGTTATCAGTTATCTCTTGCTAATTCCCCTCTCCAAGTTCTCCACTGCATTAACCGGGTATTGAACGCACACTCTTTGTCACTGGATCTAACTAACACCTTTATCCACTGTGCCATGTGTCCTTGAGGATCAGTTCGACATTCCAACCACCTGAAGAAAAGCCGGAGTGTACAACGGCCGAAACGTTGTAATAAATATGGCGACAAAGATGTGCCTCCTTCTGTCTTTTTTACAAATACTTTCATGGTAACTGCTCCGATGAGCTGCTTTCGCTGATTCCCAGACTTCATGAATTTATGCGTTCTACTAGGCTGGCGTTTCGCTCTCACCCTTTCACTGTCGAAACTGTTAAATGTAGCCGTCTCTTCTACTCCAACAGCTTCATATCTCGCACTCCTCACCTGTGGAACTCTCTCCCCATTTCTTGTTTCCCTGATAGCTATAATCTCCAACTATTCAAATGTAATTTCAATCGACGTCTCCAGATGCCTTGATCTATCCCCTAACCTTCTCTTCATCCTTTCCTCTATCACTCCTATTTGTTCTCGCTCCAAATCTCTGTAACCCCTTGCGTGCTAGTGGCTCCTCCCCCTTGCTTGGGGTTGAATGCTTAAAAAAAATAGTCCGAATAATGTAAATAGTAGATTTAAATAGGTTGATATTGTTATGATCGGGGAAGCATTTTCTTGGGAGTTGGTTCCACAATGTAGCGGTTCGTGGGAAGAAGCTGTTCGAGTGGAACTTACATCTCGCCGATATAATACGAAGGGAATAAAGGTGATTTGCTATAATGTGCGTGGCATGGCGGGCCTTAACCGTGAAGGTTAGAACTGGTGAAACTACGCCTGAACACTCTCAATGGAAACATCGATAGAGCCGTGAGAGGCCAGCGGCGTTTCGCCCGTCGGCAAGGGATTGTCGTAGAGTGGAAAATAATTCGTCACCAACACACTTCGAATAAAACAAGAAAACAAAAACCTAAAACTGAAGATGATTGCGTATTACAATTTTGACGGTCCTACCGATAAGTTGATGAGCACTAGATCAAGAAATAGCATTTTATCAATTCGTTTCTTCATGACTTTCAGTTTATTACAATATGTTATCAAATCGATGTTATTACAATTTTATTACATCCAGTTTCTTCAAACATATTCTGCTAACGGCCACAGCATGTTGAAACACCCGTACGATCACAGAAGTTAAGCAACGTCGAGCTTGGTAAATACCTAGATGGGTGACCGCTTCGGAATATCAGGTACTGTAAGCTTTGATGTATGAGTGGTGTAAGATAACGACTCGGAATTGGAAATCGTAGAGCCGAGATTCAATTCCAATCGGGTTTGTTATATTCACTTACGCGCAAATGCTCTTGGGAAAGGCATGAATCCACCCCCCCAACAGGTAAACAGTAAAAATAGTAGGACCTGTATCGGTAAAATCATTATCCTCCCAAAAAGTCTTGCAAAATAAATAAAATATTTTCTGGCTTTAAATAACCATCTAAAGGTTGATAAACCATAAAAAACATATCAACCTTTAAAGATGTTGAACGCACTGCTTTGCTTTATTACAAATTTTCAAGTTATAGGATTTTTCATTTATTTTTCAGACAGTGCTAGTGATTATATAAACTCAAAATCTGACATATTTAAGAAGTGACGCATTGTGATTAAAGTCAATGAAAATCGATTTAAAAATTGTTCAGCACTCCAAGATCATTAGAATGGCGTCGACGTGTCAATAACTGATGATGATTCAACATTTTTATTTAATGGCAGAAAAAAAAAAGTTTTCAAATTAATTTTCAAAGTTTCCCATTTCAAATAGAAAACTGAAAAAAAAACAAAAAAAAAAAAAACTTTTATTCAGTCAAGTTGCGATGTGTTTTGGCTTTCACTTTGAGGCTTGCAAATTGAGTTGAATTGACCCGCGAGCCAATCTCCCCATTGCAATTAAGGGAGAAATCAGTTTTTTTTTCTGTGTTGATACGGCTAATACCGAGTTGCCACAGACATTTTTAAAAAAATTGATTACGTTAAAAAGACTTCAAATTATGTTCAATATCATTGAGTGGACATTGAATATCTAAATGACGATAAATTACTTGCTGAAACGATTTTATTATTGAATCAATACTAAATCGTTTGGAATGAAATGCAAGAGAGACGAGAAACTGAATACCGACATAATAATAATAATAATAATAATAATAATAATAATAATAATAATAATAAAATGCTTCAGGACATATCTCATAGAAATACCGGTTCCCGTACGATCACCGAAGTTTAACAACATCGAGCCCAGTCAGTACCTACATGGGTAACCACATTAAATTTTCCAAGGACTTCTCCTTATAACTAATATAATCATTAAGCGCTATAAAAATTAATTTCTCTAAATTTCATAAAATTAAATAACGTTAAGTCATGCAAAAACAAAACTTACCAGAATTTTCTAGAAAAGAAACGTTTCTAAAATATCATTCATTTGTGAATAAGTCCTGAAAGTTTAATTAAAATCTCACAATTATCTGTTTTTTGCAAGAATTTCGAAATCAATGTGTTTTTCACTGCAAATTTACGATCATATACTAATTTGCGTTGACATAAGAAAAACATCTTTAGTCAATATTTCGTAAGTCCTAACAAGAATAAAAAAATATAGATTAAAAATCAAAATAGTCTTTTGGCTTTTCTTCTACATAATAGCATAAAGATTTTGACGATAAAACTTTGTTTTTATTAAGTCTGGGACATTTTTTCATCATGGTATGTTCTTTTTTAGCGAATCTTTGGGGGTACTTATATTAATGTATGTACTTGTTCCGTTTGAAACAAACCCTAAGTTTGTCTGTGGTCTTACGTTACTTAATTACAATACTATGTCGGTTCATCATAGAGGACCAAAGCAACGTCGAGCCTGGCCAGTACCTAGATGGGTGACCGCTTGGGGATACCAGGCACTATCAGCTTGGATGTGCGAATAGGATACGGATAATTGATCTGGATGAGAAATTGGAGATATGAGTTCAAATTCCAATCGGGTTTGTTATATTCCCTTACGCGCAAAAACCAGTGGGAAAGGTACGAATTCATCTCTTCTCCCTTAGCTATGGGTTAATTAGTAAGACATTTATCACTAAATAATTATTATCTCCAAAAAAAAAAAAATTCTTATAATCTAAAAATATTTTTCTGGTTCTAAATAAATTGCATATGGTTGATAAGCCGTGGAAAACGAATCAATCAATAAAAAAAAAATGATATTAAATATTAAAAATAGCAAAAACAATGTTTCGGCCGTTGTACGCTCCGGCCTTCTGGTTGGAATGTCGAACTGAACCCTTTATTTCGCTCACTGGGGTAGACTGTTCTAGTTCCACGTGCCATGTTTAATGGATGTCAGTTATCAGTTATCTCCTGCTAATTTCCCTCTGAAAGTTCTCCACTGCCTTAACCGGGTATTGGACATGACACATAGAACTAGAACAGTCTACTCCAGTAAGCAAAGTAAAGGGTTAAGTTCGACATTCCAACTACCTGAAGAAGGCCGGAGCGTACAACGACCGAAACGTTGTAATAAATATGGCGACAAAGATGAGGACAATAGTCCGAATAATGTAAATTATGTACATAATACCTCATCTCAGAAATATAGACAGCAAAAACAAACATGAAAAAATAATTTAAAGAAAAAAGGTGGCAAATAGAAATCTGGATGAAGTGACATTTCGAGGGTGTTCTGATAAGTGCTCATCAGTCCCACAAGCTCTTTAAAAATGTTTGGTCACATCTGGCGAAATGTGTCAGGTCAAGTAATTTTCTGCACCCCATCATAATACCATGCAACATGAGAAATCCCAATATACTTACCCTTAGTATTTTTCTTCATTTTCATAGTTTTGTGATACTATCGTTAGACGCCCATATAGAAGAGGATAAGTTGTGATTATGTTACAGTCTTAGTGTTTAATGTTTTTTCACCAGCGATAAGGTCAAGTGATAAACAAACGGACGTTGGGGATTTTCGGTCGCGGGTCATTAACGGTTATAGTTGGGATTGAGGGGAGTTCTGGACCACCCTTGACAATTGTTCTTCGGAGTAGTGCCGTGCTGGTCGTTATCGGATGAAGACAGAACGTCAAGGTAGTTCTGATGCCGCCCGTCAGAGTTGCCAGTCGCGCGTCATAATGCTGTAGTGGACATGGGGAGGATTTAGGAGAATCAGAGTCCTCGCTGGTTGGAAGTAAAAACTGGCCTGTTAGCCTAATGTGACAGAAGTGGCAGATTACTGTGTAGTTATAAATGATTTCCATCTTTACCTAAATCTTGCAGTCGTCAGGTTATCGATAAATGTTTTAACACCCACCACCGTGTTAAAAAAATGCTTTTCTGCGATAATTTAAACTGAAAGTAAGTAATATTTGTTTTAATTTAAATTAAACTCTAAATCAGTTAATCTTTCTCAAATAAAGTTTCAGAAAAGTATATTTTATTTTTGAAAATTTTTTAACAAAGAGAATTATTTTGTATTGACAGATTTATCAATATGACCGATTTTAGCGATTAAAAAATAATTGCAATTAATTTAAATTCGGTTTGAAATACAGTAAAGTATTTTGCTTATTGGAAATATTAAATTTAATCGATTAGCTCAGAATTAAAACAAAAACTTTAAGAAGGAGTTTTCATTTTTAAAATGCATTTTAAAAGTTAGACATAGGTTTTTTGGAAGTACCTACATTTGGAAGTACAATATATTTAAGGAGAAGCTGCATTCTTTAGAAAAAAACAAAAGGGGTATAGTCTTTTCAAATCACAACGACAGTGATCGTGTCATTTGCCTCCCTCCATGTCGTCTGGGTTTTATTGCGAAAGCGACCAGTGAACATTAATATTTTGTGTTTGCTTGACGGTGAGTGTATGGACTTGTGTGACTCTATCGACAGGATGCAATCGATTTTAGGTGGTTAACGTCACAAAGAAGCCACAATGGCAACAGATAAAGGATTGAAAAGAGAACTGGGAATTTCAAAAATAAAGAACAGTGGTCTGATATTTGAAAAGAAAAAAATCGATCGTTCCTCAGAAAAGTCTGAAAAAAATTGTTCACTCAAAATATGCGTTGGTGATGGAACAATCGAGACCGAAATAAAGGGAGATGATTTTTAAAAAGAAACTGAAGAATTATTCAAGAAACTGAAGAATTATTCAAGAGACGTTCAAAATATGAAATAATGAAAGGGCGAAGAAAATATAGTCAGGCATTGGATATTTTTTTTTTAGTTTCATTATGTATAAAAAGAAGAAATAACGAAAAAGAAAAGGATGTATTTCTTTCCATTAATTCATTCTATTTAAATCTATCTATCTATCTATCTATCTATCTATCTATCTATCTATCTATCTATCTATAACTGAAAAGTTCTCGAACCAATCAAGATGTCCTTCTCCCAAAATATCTGATTCTGTGACCGGATTAGGAGAAATGGTTCAGGTCACAAACTTTACAGCACTTATATTACCAGTGCATTTAATATTGGGTAAATTGAAACATGTATACAGGCTATTGCTATTGTATTTTAAATCTATCTATCTATCTATCTATCTATCTATCTATCTATCTATCTATCTATCTCTGAGTGACCACTGAAAAGTTCTTGAGTCGGCCAAGATGCCCTTTCGAAAAATATCTGACGCTTCATCATGTGATCAGATTAGGTGAAGTGTGTCGGGTCACAAACTTTAAAGCATGTGTTTGTTTACTTGCTTTCTTTCTTTCATTCATTCATTCATTCATTCTTTCTTTCTTTCTTTCTTTCTTTCTATGAATGGCTACTGAATTATTCTCGACCAGATCAAGATGCTTTTCCCCAAAATATCTGATGCTTGATCATGTGATTAGATTAGTGAATGTGGGTCGGGTTGCAAATTTTAGAGCACTTCTATCTATCTATCTATCTATCTATCTATCTATCTATCTATCTATCAGGAACCACTAAAAAGTTCTCAGCCCGACTAAGATGTCTTTCCTAAAAATATTTGATGCTTGGTCATGTGATTAGATTAAGGAAAGTGGGTCGGGGCGCGAATGTTTTCAGTACTTTGTTTTTTCTGTGAGGGGCTACTGAATAGTTCTCGACCCGATGAAGATGTTATCCCCCCAAAAAAAAGACTATCTCATGCTTTATCTGAAAGCTGACAAGAACAAATACTACACTTTGATTTTAGCCAAAAGGCCGAGAACGACGACAAACGCCATAGAGGTGCCATTTTTCAGACGCACAATATCGAACGACGGATACTGAGTAAGGCGAACGCCAAAAATCCATACATCATAAATAAAATAACATTATTGAATTATTTTAAAATTTTTATTAAGAGAAATGTTCGTAATATGGGGATCTGGCTAGAAAGAAAGAAAGAAAGAAAGAAAGAAAGAGGGCAAGCTAGATGTGTTTAATGTCGCCTGCCAGTAGCTCTTGGTTTCAGTGAAAAAAATGAACGACGGAAAGAAAGAAAGAAAGAAAGAAAGAAGCGAAGTATTTACCGGTTGAAATGGAAAAAGTCGTCAGTTTCAAATCTTTTCATTTGTACCCACTTACTTCTTAAATAACGACCGACATTAATTTTTATGATTGTTATTGCAATATTTTGTTAAATTTGCTAAGCACAAATCGTTAACCATGCGATAGAAGAATTTCTACGGATATTTTATTGTCGTAGAACTCACCATGAGCTAATTCAATCATTAATTGAAGAATTCAGATTAATCAGAATATTAAAATAGAAAGACCATGACATTTTCATGGGTCTTTCTAGTTATAATTAAGCGAAATAGAAAAAATTTCTTTACATTTGCTCCCAGTGTGTGGTCGAAATGCTTTCTTGGTTAACCCATTCAAAGCCGGAAGTAGCCTCGTTTGAATAGATAAGCAATTATAATTGCTATCAACAAATGCATCACTTATTTATAAGGATACCAAAAAGAGCACATTGCAAATAAATAGCAAAACACAGTCATTTTCAAAAAGAAAATGAATTTAGCAACGCTGAATATGCAAGTCAGTTATTTATTTAAGCAAGAATCGTGAAGATTAACTTAGATATCCGACATATGCTGTTAATGTCTGTCTATAGCTCTGAGATGAGGTATTATGATTACTTACATTATTTACATTATTCGGACTGTTATCCTCATCTTCATTGCCATTTTCACAACGTTTCGGCCGTTGTACGTTCTGGCCTTCTTCAGGTGATTGAATCTCTTAGATGAGGCATTACGATTACATTATTTACATTATTCGCTCTGTTATCCTCACCTTCATTATCATATTCACAATGTTTCGACCGTTGTACGCTCCGGCCTTCTTCAGACATCCGGAAGATGCATGGCACATGGATTATTATGTGTGGGGTTTAGTTGAGCAATAGACCAACAAATTTCCTTGTAATATCTGTCTATATCTCTGAGATCAGGTATTATGATTATTTACAATATTTGGACTTTTATCCTCATCTTCATTGCCATATTCACAACGTTTCGGCCGTTGTACGCTCCGGCCTTCTTCAGACATCCGGAAGATGCATGCCACGTGGATTATTATGTGTGGGGTGCAGTTGAGCGAGAGATTAACAAAACTCCTTGTAATATCTGTCTATATCTCTGAGATGACTTATGATTATTTACATTATTTACATTATTCGGACTGTTATCCTCATCTTCACTGCCAGATCCACAACGTTTCGGTCTTGAGGTCCTCAAGGATACATGTTCCAGTGAATAAAGGCGTTGGTTAGATCCGGTGACTAGACCCAAAGAGTTGTGGGTTCAGTACCGGGCTACAGCAGTGCTGAACCAAAACTTGGTTCTGTTGAGTTAAAGGGAAATAACTTAGACATCAGGAAGAGGCACGGCACGTGGAACTAGAACAATCTACCCCAGTGGACGAAATAAAGGGTTCGGTTCGAAATTCCAATCCCCTGAAGAAGCCCCGATCGTACAACGGCCGAAACGTGTGAATATGGCAATGAAGATAACGGTTCGAATAATGTAATTAATGTAAGTAATATGTTGTTAAATTTATTATTATCTGGGGAGAAAAAACCTCTCTAACAGTGACAAGTCTCAATGATGTAACTACATTGTGAAGTAAAACAAATGGTGGCAGGTTTATTTCCGTGTTCTTTTATAGTACTGAAGAGTACCACCTACAAGTTACCTTAGCAGACAGTTGGGGTAACCGTCCACAAATTAATAGCTAACGCTATGGAAAATGTTTTTGTTTGTTTTACGGTATAACAACCTCAATGGGTTATTTAATACCGACAAGATTTTTATTGCTGGTAATATTTTTTTTTCAAAAATCTATTGCTGCTAATATTTTTGTTTTTTTTTTCCAAAAATGGATGCTGGTAATATTTTTTTCTTCAAAAATGTATTGCTGGTAATAATTTTTTTTTTTCAAAAATGTATTGCTGGTAATAATGTAGTGCTGGTAATAATTTTTTTCTTCAAAAATTCATTGCTGGTAATAATTTTTTTCTTCAAAAATTCATTGCTGGTAATAATTTTTTCTTCAAAAATTCATTGCTGGTAATAATTTTTTCTTCAAAAATTCATTGCTGGTAATAATTTTTTTCTTAAAAAATTCATTGCTGGTAATAATTTTTTTCTTCAAAAATTCATTGCTGGTAATAATTTTTTTCTTCAAAAATTCATTGCTGGTAATAATTTTTTTCTTCAAAAATTCATTGCTGGTAATAATTTTTTTCTTCAAAAATTCATTGCTGGTAATAATTTTTTACAAAAATGTATTGCTGGTATTAAAACCTATTTTTACACTTTCATGGTGTTTTGATCCTAGTTTGGGGGTTAACTATTTGCCCATAGCTGGGACCCTAACAGGTGCTACCACCCCGGGTCAAGGTACACCTGAGAACACCAGCAATGAAGAGGTGTTTCCACCCTCCTCAAAACCTCTTGCGGTTGGATGTAGTTTATAATCTTACCCAGGACGCGGATGTAGTTTATTGACTTACCCAGGACGCGGATGTAGTTTATTGTCTTACCCAGGACGCGGATGTAGTTTATTGTCTTACCCAGGACGTGGAAAATGGGATTGACAAATTAAATTGAATTACAGAAAAAAGGTAGCTCCTATTGCTATCTTATTGGTTGTTTATTATCAGGTATAGTAATTTTTGCGCCAAATGTTGTTGATCATTAAATTTTGCTATCAAAAGTTGTGAATGTTATAGTTTAGTGAAAGTGGCAGTAAAGTGTTGAGTACTACAAGTGTAAAAGGGTTGAATTTTATATAACCTTCGTGGCAATCTTCAAAAGTTCAGTATACAAGGATGAAATTCGGGTGTGATTATTTGTATGTGTGTGTGTGTAGAAATAGTTTCAGTGTTCCTACTTTGTAGGAATAAGGAGGATAATGTTACATCAAGAAAAAGCGATAACAGTAATTCTAAGGATAATGGCAATGGCAAATAGACAAGAATTGTACATGGTGTATATAAAAGTGTTAAAGTTCAGTAAGTTGCCAGGTGCAAAAGAATTTTTATTTCTTTGTGTGTGTGTGTGTGTGTGTGTGTGTGTGTGTGTGTGTGTAGGGATAGCGGTTTATCGTCTTAATAATAATTATAATAATAATAATAAAATAGTCAAGAGAAGATCACGATTTAAGAAAACATAAAGAAAAGAAAAAACAGTTAAACAATATTTTGATATTTCAACAGAATATCTGTCTTCTTCAAGTAATATTTAAACAATTTTTGTTTATTTATTTAAATATAATTTGAAGAAGACAGACATGTCTGTCGAAATAGTGTTTAACATTGTCAGTGTTTTTTCTTTTCTTTATCTATATAATAATAATAATAATTAAGAGGGCGATTTAAAAAATTAAATCGCCCTCTTAATTATTATTATTATTATTATTTGATATCTGCTCTGACTGTTAGATATTTCTTGTGCACAAGTGTGATATCAGGACGATTGCTATCCAAGCACCATTATTATTATTATTATTATTATTATTATTATTATTATTATTATTATTATCTGTCTATATTTCTGAGATGAGGTATTATGTACATTATTTACATTATTCGGACTATTGTCCTCATCTTTGTCGCCATATTTATTACAACGTTTCGGAGCGTACAACGGCCGAAACGTTGTAATAAATATGGCGACAAAGATGAGGACAATAGTCCGAATAATGTAAATATTATTATTATTACTATTATTATTATTATTATTATTATTATTACTGATCAGGTATCGACTTGTGCTCTATCCGTTATCTACGATTTTCTCCATCTTTCCAATCACACACTGCGATTCTTCTTGGCAATTTATAGTCCAATCCCGGATAACTTCCGGTTCACTAGCAATGTATGCTCTTCCATAAAAAAGGAAATATAACTTGAAGAAAACAGACGTCTGTTGAAATATTGTTTAATATTGTTAAACACTGTGTTTTTTCTTTTCTTTATTATTTTTTTTTAAAATCGCGCTCTTTTCTTGACTGTCTTATAATAATTATTAAGACGATAAAACGCTACACCCCCAGAAATAAAAAAAGCAAGTTGCCAGGTGCACAAGAATTTCTCTCTCTCTCTCTCTCTCTCTGTAGGGATAGCGGTTTATCGTCTTAATAATAATTATAATATTTAAGACAGTCAAGAGAAGGGCGTGATTTAAGAAAAGATAAAGAAAAGAAAAACACATTGTTTGACAATATTAAACAATATTTCAACAGACATGTCTGTCTTCAAGTTATATTTAAACAATTTTTGTTTATTTGTTTAAATATAATTCGAAGAAGACAGACATGTCTGCTGAACACTGTCAATACTGTTGAAAAATATTGGAAGAATTATATCAATCATTTTTTTTTCTATAATAATAAAAGTAATAATAATAATTCTATTAGTAAAATAGATAAGGATATTACGTGTGTCTGTATGTGTATATTTGTTTGTGTGTGTGAGAGTGTGTGCCGATAGTCTTTGGTAAATGTGCCTTGTTATAGGTCGTTCAGATCTGATTAATTTTTAGAATTTATGCTGTCGGCAATAGAGGATGTAGAATTCAGTTTCAATAACATTATGTATGGCCAAGTCGATGGGTTTTCCATGAGTAGTCCCTTGGGTCCTGTTTTAGCCAATATGCTTTGTTGGTTTTCATGAAAACCTTCTATTCGAAAGACACCGCAAGCCTCATGAATATTTATGTTATGTATACGAAACTTTTACAACCTTTGGTTCTATTGATGATGTCAAGGCCTTCTACACACAACTCATTTCCCTTCATTTTGCCATTCAGTTTACTATAGAGGCAGAGAGTTGCCTTTTTTGGACGTACTGGTTGAACGGAAAGAAGGATCGTTCATTACTGGCGTTTACCGGAAATTTACGTTTACAGGTTTTTACACTAATTGGAATTCCTTCGTCACCAAGTCCCCTAAGACCAACCTGATCTCTACTTTGCTCCACCGTACGCTGATGATATGTTCTCCATGCAAATCTGATCAAGAAATAGAGAACATCTATGACATTTTCTGTGATAAGGTGTATGCTGGGATTGTCATCAAGCGTACAGTTGAACGCAAAATTAAATGCTTCAAGTCTCCGGTAGTTTTAGTCCTGCCTTGTATCCTGTATATTTAAAATTACCTTGGCTGGACGGGAAAAGTCAGCCATTAGCAGACAGAGTATTGGTCTGTGTCCCGTCAGATTTTTCGGTAGTCGGGTTGAGGGTTGTTTAGGGAACCAATCCGGTTTCTCCCTTGTTTGTCGATTTTACTGCTTTTAAACTACAATTCTCTATGATTTCCCTCGGTCGTCCATATCTGCTCGAAGTGTATCTTAACGTAAACAAATGACGTCACACTCTACGAAATGGACAAAGTCCGACAATTATCTTAATATATTCTATTGTTATACGTTATTTATATACACAAAAACATTTTACTAAATGATCTGTTTTTAATAAACAGTATTAACAACATTTACCGGCGTGAACGTCCGAGAAATTTTCATAGAAAATAGGCTATATGACGGTTCCGTGTAGGATACATGTTCAATTCCTGTCGAAGGACACATATTTTCTATGAAAAGTTTTCGTACGTTCAGGCCGGTAAATGTTGTTAATACTGTTTATTATAAATAGAGAATTTACTTAAATTTAGGTCTATATAAATAACGTATAACAATAATATATATACAGTGTAACCCGGATATAAGAGAGTTGTCGGGACCGGAGAAGAAGTCTCTTATATCCGGGTTTCTCTTATATCCGGCTTTCTCTTATATCCGGGTTTGGTCTATTCTATATACATTAACACAGGCTCTAATTTGGGACCAGAGAAAATCTCTCTTATATCCGGGTTTCCCTTATATCCAGGTCTCTTATATCCAGGTTACACTGTATATATATATATAAAGAAGTGATGGATCATTTTTATTTATTAATCCGACATATGTTATTACTTAAACGTTATTCATAGTGGATACCCATATTTAGGTAGACGTTTCGTATATTTATTAAACAGTATATTTATTTTCGTCTATCGACCTGAATAATCAAGACATCTTATTAAAGAAAAGTTTTCGCCAGAAAAAAAAAGGTCGACCAGAATATCCCTTGAAGATAACCGTTTTAAAGCAAGCAGTATTTGTAATTAAGGTGCTCAATAAAAAAAGAGTTAGTTCAAATTTTACTATCAAGCTCGCCACAGCCTTGACGATTGGCTGTAATCTCCGTGGAAACTCAGAGTAGGGACAGATAAAGAAAAAGGTTAGTTTTAATTTCATAATGCTGAAAAAAAATTTAAGCGGAGGCATGTTGAAAATTGCGGCCAAATGGATGTTAAGGTGGTTTAAATCCAATTAAGCGGTCAGCTTTTTGATCAACCTCTATCAAAGAGGATTCTAAATGTTGTCTTTATATGATGTCTCATAAATCACCTTCACACGCATATAAACCCCCCACCTCACACACGCGAGAGATAGTATTCCTTTTTGATAAAGATTGATTGAAGAACTTGCCACTTCAGAGGAATTACATTAGCTTGTTTTTGTTGACAGTAATTTTCAAAAAGCCGAGTGCTTTTTCATGCTATATTCAATGTTATTTGTTACTAAATATAGAATCAGTGAGGTAACCAGTAAAAAAAAAAAACCTACATGTCTGCCACGGTGGAAAACATGGAGAATGTGATTTGAACGATTTATCATTTTTTTTTTTATAGCTTATAAACTTTTTTTCAGGTTATCTAAATTTAGAAAATATTTTTACATTGTAAGAATTTTTGGAAGATAATAATTACCGATACAAGTCCTAGTAATTAATCTATAATTTCTATAGTTATTAATCTATAGTCGGATTTGTACTTTTCCCAAGGGTGCGTACTTGTGCGTAATATAGCAAACCCGACCGGAATTGGAACTCGGCTCTCTGATTTTCCAGTTCCGAGCCGGTATCCATTACATCAGCTACACATTCAAGCTTACCGCATCTAGTATTCTCTAGTGGAGTAATGGATAACGGCTCGGATTGAGAAATCGGAGGGCCGAGTTCGAATTCCAGTCGAATCCGTTACATTCATTTACGTGCCAATACCATTGGAAAAGGTATGAATCCTCTTAGACAGACCGGATTCCATAGCCTTCGATGGCAACTGGTCTAATACAGAAAGAAATGTCTGGAAAAAATCTGCCTCGTCAGTCCCAACTGGTACTGACCAGTGTCGATATTGATTAACTCGTGTAATCGTAGAAGACTTGGTGTTTCAACGTGATATAGTCGTAAGTTCATTATACCAGCGGCACATCCACATATCCAAGCTTACAGCACCTGGTATCCCCAAGCGGTCACCCATCTAGGTATTGACCAGGCTCGACGTTGGTCAACTTCGGTGAAAGGACGAAAACTGGTCTTTCAACGTGATATGGTCGTAAGCATGTTCTATACCAACCGTACATCCAAACTTACAGAACTTGATATTCCGAAAAGGCCACTCATCTAGATACTGACCAGGTTCGACATTGTTTAACTTCGGTGATCTTAGGAGAACCAATGTTTCAACGTGATATGGCCGTAAAGAAAAACCTAAAGTTCTCAATGCCTCTAGAAATAAAAAAAAGACAGAGCTGTAACGATTTTTTATCCCATGAAAATCACCATTTTTATTACCATGTGTACTGCAATAAAAGTGGGGTTTCTTGGACAAGATAGCCTGACTGAGACCAGCCCTCTCTAGGCCGGTTTTGAAATCAGTTTTTCTTTCTTTTAGGGTTGCCACCGAAGACTATAGAACCCTAACAAACCCTGGCCACCTCATTTTACCTGTGAACTCTGCAAAAGAACTCTAGAAAAAGTGGAATTTTTATGTATAAGTTTTAGATTTTTTTTAATTTAAATATTTTTTTTACTTTTATTTTTTTTAAACCAGTGTTATTGAAATATATTTTAAATAAATTTCAATAATCGCGAATTAATGTCCACAGTATCATGGATGTTTTCTATATTGGATCGCTGACAGGATCCATAAAGTTACGAAATATTAGGGATCTTCATTATTCAGGATTCCGTATTTTTGTGTCAGTTCGTCAGTAAGTATGATTTCCTAATTTCTTCTATCTAGGAATCAAAGGAAATGACTATTATTCTTTTCAAACTTTGCTTTTTTTTTTTTTTTGGCCTGGACATCGATGTTTTGAACCTAGCCTATTTTCCATTACATTCCAGCCAGATTCAGCGCTGAGCTGCTAAAGAAAAATTTTCTAGAAGTTTCTAGACGTTTCTAGAAGAGTCTAAAAATTTCAAGAATTTCTGCTACGTTCTGACAACATAAATCATACTTATTATAAAACACAGGTTGTGTGTGTGTGTGTGTGTGTCTGTTCGTTTATATAATGGATCGGATTTCCTACATTTTTCAACCGATTTCAACAAAACTTCACAGGACTACGTAAAATTACCTTGCAGTGCCAAAAATTGGAAAAACAATTGTTTTTGCACGAAATCAATTTGAAAAAACGATCAAGAGGCATCGCTGTTTCGAGAATGAAAGGGGGACAACTCATATCGAGTTATACTTATTATAAAACCCAGGTTGTGTGTGTGTGTGTATGTGTGTGTGTGTGTGTGTGTGTGTGTGTGTGTGTGTGTGTGTGTGTGTGTGTGTGTGTGTGTGTGTGTGTGTATGTTCGTTTATATATGGGATCGGATATCCTACATTTTTCAACCGATTTCAACAAAACTTCACTTTTTTTTTTTGGCAGGTAGTGTTTCTTATTGTCCTGCACATTTTTTTCTTTATTTTTACATTCAGAATGCTTTAAAAATTCCATTTACAAGACAATTGTTTATAATAAAATTCTATTCAATCGGTAGACTCATAACGATTGAAAACAATGTTTTTGTTTGAGTTTGGGTTTGACCAATTCGTAAAAAAAAACAAAAAAAAAGCAAAAAAAACTAATTAAGACATGTGTGTCCGTCAACCTTAAACAATAATCTTTGTCAATTTTATTTTTCACTCTTTATGATGGTCGATACTTGATCTATCTCTCACTGTTACATCCCCGGGCAACGCCGGGCTCTACTGCTAGTAGTAGTATAAATACATGAAACGTAAGCTCAACAGTTTCGTTTTACTTCAAGCTGTGTAAGTTCAGACAAGTTATCGTTGATAGATGCATTCGTCACAGATGTCATCAAGAGGCTGTAAGTATCAGGAACATTTTGCTATCCCTATATCGAGTTTAAAGCAAGAGCGAAGAAGTACTCTGTGACAAAATCTGGTAAAATATGTGAGGCCTACCAGGAATATTTCAGCATGCTTGTCGGGGATCAAAACAAACCCTGGCCACCTCAATTTACCTTTGTACTCTCCAAAAGAACTCTAGAAAATACGATAAAAAGTTTTGCTTTTTGGATAGTGGAATTAAGTTTTGGAATTTTTTTAATTTAAATATTTTTTTTTACTTTTATTTTTTTAAAACAAGTGTTATTGAAATATATTTTAAATATGTTTCAATAATCACGAATTAGTGTCCACAGTATCATGAATGTTTTCTATACTGATCCAGTATAGAAAACATTGTCACTGGTAAACGCTACCAAACAGGTAAAAAAATTACAAAAGTTACTTTAAAACAATGACATCGGCTTTGATTTCTTCTCATATCCCATTTAAACAGTTGCATAACATGAATCCATAAAAGACGAATATATTTTGCAGACAAAATCCATAAAAGACGAATATTATGGATCTTCATTATTCAGGATTCCGTATTTTTTTAGCATTTGCTACATTAATTGGAGCCCAAATTCAGAATTTTACATATCCAGCGCACGATTTTTAGACATTTCAAAAATCAAAATTTAATTTTTTAGAATTTTTCAAAAACACTGGATAATCATATTTTTATTTTGCTCTTTTGTAGGATGATGCAGAGGGGAAAATAGAGCCATGAAATTCGCAATTCCACGAATTTGGAAGGAACTAACTGACCACTGAAGCAATTGTTTCTTCATCATGGTGGACTCTTTCGAAGGTCGAGTTGGCAAGAATGCGCCTGTTATCATATATCTCGAACTACTGTCATCCATCGCGCCAGTGCCATACTGTCCTGAGCTCTCCGTACCTTCTCCTTCAGAGAGAGAGAGAGAGAGAGAGAGAGAGAGAGAGAGAGAGAGAGAGAGAGAGAGAACGCGCGCGCGCAGCTGTCTTCCGAAGAAAGGATTTCAGAATAGGATAAAGTCATTGATCCAGATTACGGAAGTGCAACTGAGGAGAAAAAACCCATACTACCGCAAACAAAAAGACCTCAACGACCTGATCTTGGTCTCACAAAGTCCAATTCCGAGCTTTTGATGTCGTGACCCAAGCTAAGTTTGAAGGAAGTATTAGACATTTTTCTTGTTTTCTTGGCGTAAGCAAATAGGAAATAACAGTTGCTACCGAAGGACAAAAATCGTATAACGCAGTGTAATCACACGGAGAAGCAAAGAAGAAAAAAAAAATCAGTTTTATTTCTTATTTTTATTCTTTTTTCCCATTGTGTGATTCTTTAATCTTATTTGCTGACTCTCTGGGGAATATCAGGTGCTGTAAGCTCCGTGACAGGTCAACTATTGGATGCCATCACATAGAGAACTAACACGAAGCACGTTTGAACAGGAATTTATATACTACTAAATGCATATTCAAACATGTTTCTGTCTCCACTATTAGCGACGCCACATGGTTAGAGACCTTACATATAGTTGATTCTATGTGGATGATTCTTGAACAACGTCTCATAATCAAATATATGAATGATTCTAGAAGACAGTCTTATGATCAACTATATGGATGATTCTAGAAGACAGTCTTATGATCAATTATATGAATGATTCTAGAAGAAAGTCTCATAATTAACTATATGAATGATTCTAGAAGACAGTCTTATAATTAATTATATGAATGATTCTAGAAGAAAGTCTCATAATCAAATATATGAATGATTCTAGAAGACAGTCTTATAATTAACTATATGGATGATTCTAGAAGAAAGTCTCATAATCAAATATATGAATGATACTAGATGACAGCTTTATAATTAACTATATGGATGATTCTAGAAGACATTCCGCATTGTATAGGCGTGTTGGGAGGTAGGTAGACAGCTATGAAGAAATGTACTGATATACAGAATATTTAGATATATATGTTAAGTAGGATTCTTGAAATAAATTGGCATAGATTTTTACCATATGCGGTGAGTAAACGCTTAGAGTTGTTTGTGAGACACTAATAAAACCTGACATTAATTGTCACTGGTAAACGCTACCAAACAGGTAAAAAAATTACAAAAGTTACTTTAAAACAATGACATCGGCTTTGATTTCTTCTCATATCCCATTTAATCAGTTGCATAACATGAATAAAACATGTCCGATACCGCTTAAAATGACTGCACGTTTCTCGCAATAAAGAAACAACAGCTCGTTTCAGAACAGGTTGAATGAGTTCAGTCCTTACTGGAGGAATGGGGGATATTTGTAAACTCAAGTGTAAACCAGACCTATGTTAACCTTTTAGACTCCGGTTATAAACTGGACATAATTATTTTTCTTTTCAAATTGCTTACTCAAGAGAAAGCCTAAGAGTCACTCAATGTAGAGCACTCGGTAGTTTACTGAATGAGTTGCCTGGACATAAGAGGAAGAATTTACACTATTTACATTGTTCGGACTGTTGTCTTTATTGTCATGACGTTTCGGCCGTTCTACGTTCCGGCCTTCTTTGTTATTTGTTGGAATTTCAAACCGAACCTTTTATTTAGCCTAATTCCACGAACCATGCCTTTGGCGGTCATAGTTTTAGTTAATTCGCTTTTATAAGTTTTCTCCGTTGAGATTGAACCCAAACTTTTCAAGTCACGTTTAGGATCAATCAACCAATCATTTTATCCACTGAGCCCCATGTCCTTGTAGAATACTGGTAGGTGAATCTTTGGAACTTATAAACCTAACGTCTCAGTGACCATTTTATACCAGAATATTATATAGAAATAAAGTCTCGCTACCGACACTGGAGTTTGAACTCAGATCACCAGAGAGCAAACACAGGCGATCCCATTTTGAATAATTAGATCATGTGATGGTAAATAAATGTATGTATAGGAATTAACATGGCATCTAAGTGATCACTTTCCGAATTACTTCGGAGGTGTGCTTGTCGAACTCTCTGCCTCTGGGCAGAGAGGAACCCAGACGAAGCTATGCCAAAGGGCAGAGTCTCGTCTGGGGTGGTAGACAGCTGCCCGACCCCGTTTTTTTACAGGGTCTACGGGGAATTTTTACCCGAGCCTACGGGCTCGGATACCCCACAGTAAACTCAGCCTTGTGCCACATCCGACCGCGTGGGGCGGTAGGTGAATATCATCATTATACGGATTACTGTTCAGATCACTATTCGATGGTTACTATTCGAGCGAGTATTATCGAGCAAGTACTGTTAGTGTTATTCGAAGGCGTCTGACACCAGTATTGTTCAACGGCGTTACTATAGTTGTATCTGCAATTTCAAAGTCTTTATTACAACGAGCATTACAAAAGTGGCAACGATTGTTCGTTGACATCACAAAACAGAGCTCATTATACTTTTTGGTGGGGTGATATGGGATGGGGTGGATAGAAAAAAACGTAAAAAAAAAACTGTTGTCCTCATCTTTATTGTCAGATTCACGACGTTTCGGCTGTTGTACGCTCTGGCCTTCTTCAGGTAAATCTGTTAGAATTTCGATCCGAACCCCTTTTTTTTAATCCACAGGTATAGATTGTTCTAATTCCACGTACCATGCCTTTGAATGTCTTCGTTTCACTCAATTGGCCTTGATAAGTTTTTGTTCTTTCCACTGAGATTGAACTCACAACTCTTTGGGTCAAGTTATTTTTAGGATCAATCCATAAAACCAACCAACTAATACCTTTATCCACTAAGTCATGTATTCTTGTGGGACGCTGGTGAGTGAATCTTTGGAACTTATAAACCTAATGTCACATTAAGCATTTTTTACCAGAGCTCATATTACAATTTCTTTGGAGGTCAGTCAGTTATGCCCCATGCGTGATACACGCGTAGGCGATCATGTATCTTTCGATACATGACTGACGAGACAGAGTTTTCCCGGAGTAGGTTGCTATTTCTTTCTGCGGTAGACCAGTTGCCATCCAGGGCTACGGAACCCGGTCTGTTCTGCTATTTATCCGTAGCTTGGAGAGAAGAAGGGGATTCATACCTTTCTCAAGGGTATTAGCAAAGGATGCAATGCAACGGATACGACTGGAATTCGTACCTGGCTCTCCGATTCCTCAATCCGAGCCGCTATCCATTACTCAGAGAGTACAAAAAACTTATCAGGGTGAATTAACCAAAACTAAGACAAAGGCATGGCACGTGGAATTAGAAGACTCTATCCCATGGACGAAATAAAGTGTTCGGTTCGAAATTTCAAAAAAATATTACCTGAAGAAGGCCGGAGCGTACAATGGCCGAAACGTTGGGAATATGGCAATGAAGATGAGGATAACAGTCCGAATAATGTAAATAATGTAAGTAATCATAATACCTCATCTCAGAGATTCAATAATCTGAAGAAGGCCGGAGCGTACAAGGGCCGAATCGTTGTGAATATGGCAATGAAGATGAGGATAACAGTCCGAATAATGTAAATAATGTAAATCTCAGAAATATAGACAGAGGAAAAAAAAGGAGAAGTTAAGTAATGCCGATTATGAGGGGATGTAGGAAAGATAACGGTTGACTCGAGGTTTGAAGAGATTAGTATTGTAGTAATTGGAGAAGCATCCCATCGGGAGTCTTTACAACGTAACAGTTCTTGGGAAGACGCTGTCTGAAAGTGACTTCCTCCTTACAAATGGAATACAAAAGGAATGGGGATGATTCGTTCCAGTGTACGTGGCATGGATGGTCTGTGAAGGACTGAACTGGTGGGACTAATAACTGAAGCTTGTCAGAACATTAGCCATGGAAATAGCGATAGAGTAGCGAGACGCTTGCGACGTCTCGTCTGTGGTTGTAGAGTGGAAATGATTAATCCCCAAGAAACCCCTTTTTGAACTCTGTCGAGGTCTCTACCTTTTCGACTCGAGTTCTCAACTTGATATCTTATTATGCCTCTTGATTCCTTGGGGAACATAGGGCCGCACCCCCCCCTCAAAAAAAAAAACAACGGACGCGGTTCCGGGCGATACTCTTCAGCTCGGCCCTTGTCGTGCCGGCCTTCACCTCTGCGTCAACACTCCTGCGCCAAGTCTGTTTTGGTCGACCCATTTTCGCTTATTTTGCTGATCTCATATAGGGTTCCGATGTTCCAGGTCACTATCCTGGTTGTTGACTTAGTCGTCAGAGGGGCTGTCGGCGCACTGGCTTCCCTGTGGGATTTCGCTAGCACGCATCATACGCTCCAGGACTCTTCCTCGGCCATGTCGCTGTTTGAAGATATCGTTGTGGTTTCTGTAACAGGCCAGTTTTTAAGTGAGTAGGTTGTTAGCCTGCTGTACAACACCCAATCTGGAGGACCAGGGTGTATCTTTCGTCTTGCTCCTACTCCACAGACCTGTTGAGCTTGGTTAGATCTGCTAAGGGCCAAATCCTCTGCCTACATAGCTCTGGGGGTCATTGACGCAGGCAAGCCGTCCTACCACGTCAAAGCGACTCACCATCAGTTCAGATCTATGCTGATGATACAACTATTTTCTCCTGTTCCTGTCTCGGTAGTAAGTCAAATCAGTTCGATGAGGTGAAATTGGCAGGTGATCTAAAAACGACCTACAGTCTGTTGTTAACTGGGGCAAGAAATGGCTTGTTAATTTTAACGCCTCCAAAATGAAACATCTCTCTATTAATCAGCTGAAAGTTTCTTCCTGCCTCCCATCAGCATGGCTGATGCTAGCTTCTAGGATATTGACTCATTGCACCTTTTCAGGCTAACGTTTTCCACTGACATGAAGTGGAAAGATTATATTTAATCCATTGCTGGGTCAGCTGCTAAGAAAGTCGGTTCACTGTCGTGCAAGACAATTTTTCTCTCCAGAAGTTTACCATTCGCCAATGCTTTGAATATTGCCGTCAAATATGGTCCGGTGTTCCTGCTGGATATTTAGAGGTTCTTGAGAAGTATCAGCAATATAATTAGTCCTGACCTGGCATCCTGGCTTCAGCCACTTTCCCACCACCGTAAAGTTGATTTCCTGTGTCTTTTCTATAAATACATTCATGGTAATTGTTCAGATGAGCTCTTCGCTATGATAATTGTTGTTTTTTCCCTCCCATCTACCCTGACAATGAATAGTACATATTATTATTTATTACCAGTAATAAATTTTTGAAGAAAAATTATTACCAGCAATACATAATTACCAGCAATACATTTTTGGAAAAAAATATTACCAGCTATACATTTTGAAAAAATTTACCAGCAATACAATTTTGAAAAAAATATTTACCAGCAATAAAAATCTTGTCGGCATTAAATAACCCTTAGTGGTTCATATGCCGTAAAACAAATCAAGCCAAAGCAAACCAAAGATGATGCTTCCTCGATCAGTACAAATTTAACAACTTCTCGGGTTAAGCATTATATTCGCCACACAAGCAGGGAGAAAAAAAAAAAAAAAAATAAATAATAAAAAAAAAAAAATCTTAAGCCGGATGGTAATCTCATATTATTAAATAATTTCTCTTTCAAGCTGGGGGTGAGCTCCGGCAAAAACGCCACCGTTGTGTCAAAAATCTCTAAACTTACGCTTTTCATGCGCATGAATCTCCTTGCTTCTCACTCCACCCAACCACCCCATATTTCGTTCATTTTCACGAGAAGACCTTATTTTCACTTTAAGTTGATGTTTTAAATACGAAATCTGATCGTCATGAGAAAAAAAAAGGCTTCGTTCTCAACGCTTCTCTTTAGAAACTGCGTTCCATGCCATCATTCTAAGTACAGCCAGCAGGGAGAGAAATGCCATTCGTTTTTAACCCAGTTCATGGTGGAGACACATTGTCGCACATGTATGGGCATAGGGGAACATAAATTATACCCTGATTCAAATTTGAAAAAAACGAAGCAGTCATATGTATAAACAAGCAGTATAATCGTACAGCGTAGAAGCAATGGGGACCAGGTTCAGCTACTACACTCTGATCCTAGACAGAAAAAGGAAAAATCATATATAGAAGAAACGGAACAGACACATATATTTAGAGTATCTGTCTCTATTTCTGAGATGAGGTATTATGTACACTATTTACATTATTCGGACTATTGTCCGCATCTTTGTCGCCATATTTATTACAACGTTTCGGCCTTTCAGTATCTGTCTCTATTTCTGAGATGAGGTATTATGTACACTATTTACATTATTCGGACTATTGTCCGCATCTTTGTCGCCATATTTATTACAACGTTTCTGCCTTTCAGTATCTGTCTATATTTCTGAGATGAGGTATTATGTACACTATTTACATTATTCATTTTTGTCGCCATATTTACAACGTTTCGGCCCTTCAGTATCTGTCTATATTTTTGAGATGAGGTATTATGTACACTATTTACATTATTCGGACTATTGTCCTCATCTTTGTCGCCATATTTATTACAACGTTTCGGCCTTTCAGTATCTGTCTATATTTCTGAGATGAGGTATTATGTACACTATTTACATTATTCATTTTTGTCGCCATATTTACAACGTTTCGGTCCTTCAGTATCTGTCTAAATTTTTGAGATGAGGTATTATGTACACTATTTACATTATTCGGACTATTGTCCTCATCTTTGTTGCCATATTTATTACAACGTTTCGGCTTTTCAGTGTCTGTCTATATTTCTGAGATGATGTATTATGTACACTATTTACATTATTCGGAGTATTGTCCTCATCTTTGTTGCCATATTTATTACAACGGTTCGGCCTTTCAGTATCTGTCTATATTTCTGAGATGAGATATTATATACACTATTTACATTGTTCGAACTGTCATCCTCATCTTTGTTGCCATATCCACTGGTTAAGGCGGTGGAGAATTAACAGAAGATAACTGATAACTGACCTCCTTTAAACATGTCACGTGGAACTAGAACAGTCTATCCCAGCGAGAGAAATAAAGGATTCAGTTCAACATTCCAACCCCCTGAAGAAGGCCGGAGCGTACAACGACCGAAACGTTGTGATAGATATGGCAACAAAGATGAGGATGATAGTCCGAACAATGTAAACAGTGTACAGATATTACACTTTGATCCGAGTTAGAAAAGCGAAACTGTCCAAGCAGTATAGATCAGAAGGACTGAGAATTAGGCACAGATACTACACTTTGATCCTGGGTAGTAAAGCAAAACAAGCTGTATATATAAACAAGCAGTATAAATGTATAGATCAAAAGGGCTGAGAATTAGGCACAGATACTACACTCTGATCCAAAGTAAAACAAAGTAACAGTCGTATAAGCTAAGTGTCATAAAGGCTTAGTCGTTTCTTTCGATGCATGAGTGACTTGGCAAAAAGATTTCCCCGCAGCCTGTCGTTTCTTTATACGATAGACTAATTGCCAACCTAGGCTTATAGGGTCCAGTTTGTCCTGCTATTCAACCCATAGTCGGGGGAAGAAGAGATGGATTCATACCTTTATCTAAGGGTATTTATTCGGCCCGCAAATGAATGCAACGAATTCGACTGGAATTCGAACGCGAATCTCCGATTTTTCATTCCAACATTTTATCCATTACACCACATATAGTATGTATGCATGTATCTATGTACGTATGTGTTTGTTTGTTTGTATGTATTTGTTTATGTATGTGTTTGTTTGTATGTGTTTGTGTTTGTTTGTATGTATTTGTTTATGTGTTTGTATGTATTTGTTTATGTGCTTGTTTGTATGCATATGTTTATATGTATGTGTTTGTATGTATGTATTTGTTTGTATGTATTTGTTTGTATGTGTTTGTATGTATTTGTTTGTATGTTATTTGTTTGTATGTACTTTTTGTATGTATTTGCTTGTTTAACAGCATATCAACTCCTTATGGATCATTTAATACCGAAATTTAATTTTCTTGGTAGTTTTTTTTTATAAAAATCTTTTGTTAGTAATTTTTTTCTTTTACAAAAAATCTGTGGCCAGTAATTTATTTGTTTTTATAAACCTATACTTTCAGTTTTTTAATCCCTTGTCTAACAGCCGCATAACCAGTATAATCGAGGATTAGGCACAGATAATACACTCTGATAATTGTTAGAAAAGCGAAACATCGTTTGATACAATTCAGTTACTGTTCAAATGGAATAATAGTATAGATCAGAAAGTTTTACAGATACTACACTCTGCTCTTAAGTAGAAATGCGTAACTCTCAGACATAAGAACAATGAATAATAATATAGATTTTACTAACAGTGGAGTTAAGATACCAATCTTTTCGTGCGAGCCTGAATATACATTGTAGAGGTTTTGATTGCGACAGTGCAACAAATTACCAAACGCAGAAAACCAATTGTGTTTAGAATGTGAGTAGACAAGCAAGAAAGCTTGTCACAGTGAAAAGTGACAGACACAAGGCAGGAGAGTGAAAAGTGTGTCAGTCATTTGCAAAAGAAAGTTTAGTGACGTAAATGATTGCCTTGTTCTTTTCAATGTTGGTCTAAGCTGACGATGCCAAGCAGCCGACGATAAAGAGGACCCGTCACATTGCAACAAAAGCGTTTACAATTAAATAATTACTGCGTCATCGTTGCTGGGTACCTTAAACAAGCCCTATAGAACGCTGCTGTGTCAAATAGGAGTCTGCGGAATTGCGCATGCGCGATAAGCGTTAGTTTAAATAAACGCAGACTTCGATATTATTACCCGTGATCCTCTTTTTTTTTTTTACCTTTCGAATCAATATCATCACTGTATTTCATTTTTTCCCCCTTTTTTTTTCTTTGTTGGGGACTGGTCCAATCTCTGATCTTAATGAAGAATGGTAATTCACAAAAAGCAAGGAATTGCGACTAGAATTATTTGTTTTTGCTGTTATAATATTCTTCCACTCCAAACACAGTAATGTTTGTTCCTCTGCCCTGAACTCTCAAATTTTTTTAAACTGTATATTTATTTTCGTCTTCTATGTATCGTGTCCCTTCAGGCCGTAAGCGATCATGGCTCTCCCCAATATCCTCTCCTTTGTAACGCTTAACAAATTTCGACTCTTCGCTATCTTTCCGAAACCCCGATCTGCCGTTCATTTACGCAAGCTCATTCTTCTTCTATGTGCTGTGTTCCTTCAGGACCTTGGCGATCATGACTCTCCACAATTTCCTGTCCTTTGCAGATCTTAACAAATTTTGTCTTTTTGTTATTTCGCCTAAAGCCTGTTCTGCCAGCTATTTACGCAAGCTCGTTTTTTTCTTCTATGTGTTGTGTCTTTTCAAGACGTAGACAGTAATGACTCTCCACAATTTCCTGTCCTTTGTAGGTATTAATAAATTTCGTATTTTTTCGCTGTGTCTCCTAAATCCTGCTCTGCTATCGTTTTACTCAAACTCGTTAGTTAGCTTATGAGTTGTTTTCCTCTGTCCATCTTGCCTTCAATCAGTCACGTGAGTATTAAAATTTCCAAGCCCTCTTTCCTCATGATGTGCCTATAAATGTCAACCTAATCTTAAATATGTTTCCTTTTTGCGTCCATTTTCTCACATCTTCTGTTACCGGCATAGTTTTTTTCTTTAAAAAAAATCGTTAATTGCTTATACATACGGCCACGATGTTCTGATTGCTGACTAGTTCTAGGTACCATAGCAAAGAGCTCATCCGAACAATTACCTTGAAAGTATTTATAGAAAATGCACAGGGAAGCAACCTTACCGCGCCAATACAGGGCCAATAATATTGCTGATTCTTGTTTGGATTTTATCAGGGAGCACTAGGGGAATAGCAGGTGCACCGGACCAAATGTGGCAGCAGTATTCTAAGTATGGACGAATGGTAGAATTAATGATATTTAAGATAGACTCTGGAGAGAAAAATGATCTTACATCACACAGCGAACCAAATTTAGAGTACACAAATACTGACTTCTGGATTTTTGCTTTCCAGTCAACTTTGATCTTCAAAAATTTAAATACAATATCAACCGTTATCTTCTGTCTTCTCAATTGTGTTTTAGTGGCTTTATTGCCTTGCTTAAGGAAATGAGAAAAAGGTAGGTATACTTGATAAAACCCTAAGAACGGCACTGTACAAAAAAGAAGATATTTATGTTGACAATATATTGAACCATAATGTTCCTCATATGATAATAATAATAATAATAATAATAACTGCAAGAAATTGGTATGAACACCATCCAGGCCCGGTTACGGAGATAGGACCTGTTACAATTCTATGGGACTACACAATACGCACAGGCAGAACAATCAAAGCTAATCGTTCAGACATTGTTATTAGAGACCGCCAAGAAAAAAAAAAAAAAAAAAAAAAATGCCTCCTTATTAATATGGCAGACCCTGCAGGCTGGTATGCATCATTGAAGATATTCAAAAAGCTATCAAAATACAAGGACCTTGAAATCGAAATCTCAAAAATGTGGCACATGAGAACATCAACAATCCCTGTTGTAGATGGAGTCCTCGGATTGGTTGGAAAAGATTCCAGTAGACCAATTGAAGGGATTCCTGGTAGGCCAGGCCTTAAAGAAATACAAAAAAAAATTGTACTCACAAGTACAGTCCACACCTTACGAAGGGCTTTATCTATGTAAAATATGTGCGATTTAAAAAAAAGAACAACAACTGCTCAGTGGTTAATGTAATGATGCCACTTCTGACCTTAGGTCTCTGGACAGGTCTCTAAAGAAATGAGTATACACCAAATATCAAAGAAAATAATAATAATAATAATAATAATAGTTGTGTTAGCCCAAAATGAAGATTTTGTGATAAATATCCAGAAACAATTGACCTTCTTGTTATCAGGTTGCACGGTATTGGCACCCAGTGAATATAAAACCAGGTATGACTGAGTGGGTCAATATCTGCATTGGAACATCTGCAACTTTTACGGAAAGGACACTGCAAGAAATTCGTATGAACACTACCCAGGCCCGGTTACGGAGATAAGGTCCTGTAACAATTTCATGGGCCTTTACAATAAGCATACGCACGGAACAATGAAAGCTAATCACCCAGACATTTTGATCAAAGACAACAAAAACAAAATGCGCCTTCTTATTGACATAACAATCCCTGCAGAGTGTACACGCCTCCTTGAAGATTTTCAAAAAAAAAAAAAAAAAAAAAAAAACCTATTAAAATACAAGGACCTTGAAATCGAAATCTAAAAATTGTGGCGAATGAGAACACCAACAACTCCAGTTGTAGTTAGAACCATCGGATTGATTGAAAAAGATTCTAGTAGACTCATTGAAGACATTCCTGGTAGCTCATGGCTTAAAGAAATACAAATAAGTGTACTTACAAGTACAACCCACACCTTACGAAGGGTTTTGTCTATGTAAAATATGTATAATCTTAGGTCTATGTGTGTTTTCTTTTTTCAAAAAACGCCCAGTGGAAAATATCATGATGCCATTTCTGACTTTAGGTCTCTTGTTGGGATCCGGAAAGAAATTAGTATACACCAGAAATCAAAGAAAATAATAATAATAATAATAATAATAATAATTATTATTATTATTTGACCTCAGTCGCGATGGATTAATTGATGGTCAATTAGTTGTTAACTGGGGCAAGAAATGGCTTGTAAATTTTAACGTCTCTAAATCATTTAATATTTTTAATCATCATTAATAGTTCTTTATGATGATTACAGGGTAGCAGTTGCATGTTGGGGGCGTTAAAATTTACAAGCCATTTCTTGCCCCAGTTAACAAATAATTGGAGAACATTTTCTTTTAATTTATCGGACCTATTGGAATAAATAGTTGTGCCATCAGCATAAATACTTACTAAGAAGCTGGTGACATCGGGAAGGTATGTAGACTGAACATTATACAGTGAACATTTCAGATCAAAATACAGCAAAACTGAATTACACGCAGACAGTGTTTGATGGACAGATAACCAGCTTTTTTTATAATATAAATCAAACTGGTTTACAACATTTTTTCTCTGAGGCAAATGAAAACAGAAATACCACTGGTATTGCTTGTACTTGACAGAATCCAAAAGGAGCTCCATATTGTTATACGACTCCTTCAGGTGGACTGAGTAGACAATGGGTACCCTGAGGTATTTATTCTCATTGTGCAGGAGCACAGACTTCATGTAGTATATTGCTGCTCGGTTCAAGTAAGGCATTTCCTTCTGCGTGCGCCTTGTTTATTCAAGGCTCAGGACATCTGTGCACTCTGTTCCTTTTAACCATTGGATGTATTTCCTGCTTATGCTATCACCAGTTCCGATTTTACGCTCACACACTGATGCAGCGGAAGTAAGACTAAAGGTCTTTCTTTAACCGATATCCAACATTCAGATTTCGCTTGGCTGATTCTATGAAAAGACGCCAATCTGAGTTTTTAACTAATTTTGATGTGGTGAATTCAAATTTCTGAACAGTTTTGAGCTATCAACTCTAATTTTGTTTTATTTTCAGATATCTCTTTTTTTATTATAATGCATATAAATTCAAAATCTAATGTGTTTATTTTATTTATTAAAAGGTATATTACAGAAAATGCAGATACAGATCATTGACAGAACAAAATTATTTGGACAATATCGTACATACAGATCAAAGTACAGCAAAAAGTCAGAAGTGATTTTTTTCGTGTACTTTGTCTCCGGTATTTCGTGCAGGGACATCCGACAGAAGTCCTCCATCATGCTGGGGTTCCACTTGCTTTGGTAGTTCCTTTCCCTCTTAGTAATATCTTGTTGGAATCTTTCTCTATGCTCATTACTCATTGCCCTGGTGTTTGGAGGGACAAAGTTAAGGCAGGAGAGAAGAATGTGAATTTTGAGTGACATTCGGCTTCCCATGTCCTCATAAGCATATAGGACTTCTCGTTATGCACTTGGTAATCTGGTACATGTGTTTTAAGACTGACTTAAATGATTCCCATGGTATCAGTTCATTTAAGGTAAGACGCTCCTCAAATACCTTTTCATTCAGAACTTCTCGGATCTGAAGTTTTCCTTGACACTGTTTTCACCAGGCACGAAAGTGCTCATAGAGCCCCGGTCCTTCTGCTTGTAGTGCTGGGACACAACCCTACAATGAGTCTGAGGTTCTCACAGAGACTCCACTTGTATTGCTTGTACTTGACAGATTAAAAAAAAACAGCTCCGTATTGTTATACGACTCTTTCAGGTGGACAATAGGAATGCTTGGGTATTTATTCCAAGTGTGCAGGAGCATAGACTTCATGTAGTATATTGCTGCTCGGCTCAAATGAGCCGACGAACACACACACACACACACACACACACACACACACACACACACACATATATATATATATATATAAATATATAAATATCTTTACTGATCGAGTTGCGGCGAATGGGTAGAGTGAGGGAGAATCAGAGGTCAGGATTGCGCACACAGGAATTGTCGAAGACAAATCTTCGGTAAACCTCCAAACAGCTTCTCTGTCCAGATCAAGAATCGGACCGGTTATATCACAATTGGGCACCTACGCAACTTCTCGTGACTACGCCTTCTTCCGGTATGTCGCCAACGCAACTTCGTGTGGCCACGCCTCTTCCAGCATGCGCCCACGCAAACATGCATTTCCTTCCGCTCAGGACACCTGTTTATTCAAGGCTCATGACGCCTGTACGTCCTGTATATTTTAATTATCGGATGTATTTCCTGTTTATGCTATCATCAGTTCCGATTTCCGCTCACATACTGATGCAGCGGAAGTAAGGCCAAAGGTCTTTCCTCTACCTATATTCAACGTTCAGACTTCGCCTGGAAGCGTCTAGGAAAAAACGCCAATCTGAGGGATTGCGCGGGAAGCCTAGGAAGAGAGAGATTTGTGCAGTAACACATCCTGTTTTACACGTCGAAGAATATGGCGAAGTCCTTTTTCCGTATTCTGAAACTGGTGATACTTACATTTATGGTGATTAGGTACCACTGCATAAGCTGGGATGTCAGGAGCTCTGACTCCTGATTAAATAGGCACAAATAGCGGGCAATGTCATTCAGGCATTCCTGAGTGTATCCAGTGGGGGATCACTGCCACTTGCTTCTGAATAAACAGAGCCATTGTCTTTAGAAGAGACCGATTTGGCAGAATTTTCCTCTGAAGGTAATTCGTCATATGATGAAGATGTACTGGAGTGCAGGGACAGGGAGATCATCTGAGTGCAGAACAGGTCTCATGGCTAAAGGAAGGATGGAATATTTGATATTTTTAGAAGTACTGAAACCAGTTATATGTTAGACATAAATAAGTACCTGTTTGCCTTCGTGGTTCCCTCGAGAACATCGGGACAACAAAGTTGAAGGCTGCTTTCTTGCTATGAAACCATGCAGTTAGTATATTGTAACAGGGTTTATACTGATCCCCAATTTTACAGTGAAAATAATGAAAGTAAGAAGTTCTCAAGAGAGGAGCACTTTTTCGACACTGTGTAACTGTCGTGAGATCCCCACACACGTAACAGAATGAATTTGACTCGTTGATGCCTCTTCTGTGTTTTGAAGTGTCTTATATCATTGTCGCAATATGTATTAGCTCACAAAAGTCTGAAAAACAAAATAAACATTGATCATATATAGGTTACGTCCAAACGTACCGGACATTTGAATTTGAAGAGGATTTCATTACGGTGAAATGAAACTAAAGGTGGCGATTACGTAAGTTTTTGTTTGTTTTAAAAAGAAAACAATTCCTAAAATTTCAACTTTTAAAAAAGAACAAAATTTCATAAATAGGACACATCTGGCAGCCTTGAATGTATTGTACACATATGCATTTATGTATATGTATAGATATACCGGGTGTAACAGCAAAATTGTCTAAATCGTGTAGCAGCAAAATTGTCCAATCGTTAGATAAAGATCTGAACTTTTTAGCTCAATAACTCAAAGAGTTTTTCAGTGATTCTTACGAAAAATGATGTTAAGATGACTAAATGTCTTATCTAAAGACCAGGAGAAAAAGAAACTCAAATAGTTTAGTGGTTTTGAGATATTAAACATTTTGTGGGATGGGCAGTTATCCTATGCTGTTACACGATTTGGACAATTTTGCTGTTACATCCGGTATATATCAAAAACTAGAGGCGATGAACGAAAACGGATTTCAAGTCTGGAATCACAGCACAGCAAAATAGGTTAGAACATCTATTTTACTAGCCGAAAACCTGCCTTGAAAACATTTTTATTAATAAATTTATTTATAAGTAAGGGTGTAAAAATGAAAAGATTTAAACTTAACAACTTCTTTCAATTCACTGAAACAGACATTAAACACTTCTATCGTTTCTTCTTTCTTCCTTTACTTCTTTCTTTCTTGCGTTCTTTTTTCTCACTGAAACCAAGTAGCGTTTTTTCACGCGTAAAAACGGAATAGTCCATTATTCACTGAAACAGACGTTAAACACTTCTATCTTGCCTTCTTTCTTACTTTCTTTCGTTCATTTTTTTCTCAGTGAAACCAAGAAGCGTGTTTTCACGCGTAAAAATGGAACAGTGCATTATTCACTGAAACAATCGATAAACACTTTTATCTTCCCTTCTTTCTTTCTTTCTTTTTTCACTGAAACCAAGTAGCGTGTTTTCACGCGTAAAATCGGAATAGTCCATTATTTATGAAGTATTGGTAAGGCGTAACGGTCGCAAGAATTAACTAAAAAAACTAACTAAGGAAGGGAGGAACAAGTCGAATTATGAGATTCTTGTCTCAGTTTCTTTGTAAGCAAAGTGTTATTTGTCTGTAAAATATATTGGATTGTTATGTTGCTTTGGGAAGATTTGAACACAAGAGATTTTTTTCTTGTTTAATAATGATGGTCAGTGTGATAAGCAGAAAACATCAAGCGAAAGCAGTTGCTATAGTTACAGACAGTTTTGATTAATGATGATATATCAGAAGTTGATATAAATAATACTGATTTGGCAACAAGTTGTATGCTATCTTGAAAACAACCCAGAAGGATGTAAAATAATAAATTGTCATGGTTACATGTTGATTAAATTGAATCTGATATCATATTGCTGTATCGGGGTAGGGGTTTATCTCCTGTTTCCTGTCTAGGATTGCGTTTCCGGTTCCTTGTAAAGACAAGTTCAACGCTATACTTCTAACGTCTCCGTTTAAACTCTGAAATTTTATTTACTATGTATTGTTTTATTTATTTTAATTTTTATTTATTATTTTCCCTTCAATAAGAGTAGATAGGTTCACCTATAGTCCTGTTCACACTCTTCCCCGGTCTTTTGAAGAGGAGTAGTCGTTTCCTTCTTGATTCCTATTTTGGATTGGGTTTCTGCGTCCTTCTAAAGTCTACTTTATACTTCTAACATCTCCGGCTTGAAACTTAACTTTTATCTACCATTTATTTATTTGTTTAGTCTCAATAGGACGAGGAAGGTTTGCTCATCGTCCTGTTCACACTCTTCCCCGATCTTTTAAACAGAAGTAGAGATTTACCCTTTGTTTCTTGTTTAGGATGGGCATTCCGGTTCCATTCTAAAGCATTTTCCTTCTCTTTCACTTCCGGTGACCCCTTGCATCTTTGTGGTATTTTCATCTCGTTTAAAGTGGTGCCTCTTACTCTGTAACCCTCTACATCCATGGACTCTTGGGCCTTGTACAGGATGAACATCTTTGTAGCTGTGTCAAGCTACGGAATTATTGATCCAATCTTGTTTTTATTAGGTACTTCCACTCAGTTTCGATACCTTGGATTAAAATGAATTTTTAAAAATGAAAAAACATACTTGAAGCTTTCTTTTTAGCTTTAATTGAAAGCTAAATGATTAAATTTACTATTTCCAATAAGCAAAATACTCTAGTGTATTTCAAATAGAAATTATATTGATTGGAATCTCAGCTTTTTGCTCGCTTTGAGAAATCGTTTAAAATCAGCCATTTTTGACACATTTGGAAACAAAAGTTAATTCTCGGTTTGAAAAATCTTCCAAAAATAAAATATACTTTTCTGAAACTCTGCTTGAGGAATATCAGCTGATTTAAAGTATAATTAATCTGATTTGATAAAAAAATTATTTACTTTAATTTTAAAATAACAGAAAAATGGATTTTTAAAACAAACAGCAAGGGTAAATTATGCACTTTTTATCGCACGTCAATCACTTAACAAGCGTTGGAACGTGTTGACAGATTTAATTGTTGTTCTACGGAGACTTTATCTGTTAGAAAATAATTTAAGAAAATAAATAAATAAGCGCCTTTTCATAACATTTTTTAAGTACTCAGTAATCTTAAAAACATTGGAAAATATTTCCTGTAATCTAAGAATGCTGACTTTAATATTACTATAATCATCCCTCTTATTTTCTGATAATGTCGTGTATGGTCGACCATACTTTCAAACTTTTATATATATAAAAATTATTTAAAAAATCTTGAAGCAAAATACTTTGTATTAAGCTTTTCAATTTTTTAATAGTAAACATAGTTTTTACTCAATATTAATATCACCTAACCTAAATTCTGCATTACTTCAATAAGTAATGCAGAATTTTAAACGATTTATATATTATAAATTATTGTAATCAAAATTAAAAAAAATATGAAAACAATTCGTGTAAAATTTCATTATTCATCAATTTTGTTTTTCTTAAGACAATAGTCTCCTTAATAAATCTTTTTATAAAAGCTTTTCTAATTAAATAATATCATAGTTTTATTGTATTTTTTATTTTACGATACGGAGCAGATTTTTGGGAAATTAGCAGTAGTTTGAAAAAAAAAAAAACTTTATGATTTACATCCTCTAAGAACTCCTGCTTTTAACTAATAAAAGAAATTTTGAGATTGAAATTTAATTTCTCGAAATTTCATGAAATTAAGTAAGTTTAACATAAAAAAGTAAAAAAATATTTTTACCGAGATTGTCTAAAAAAAAAAATTGAAAAATAATTGCATTCTGTTGTGAATAAGTTCTTAAAGTTTCATTAAAATTCGATAATTATTTGATTTTTGCAAGAAATTTCCATGTATTTTTTCCAGTGTCTTTTTCATCTGAAAAAAGCGCAAAAACACTAATTGTAAATATTACGTCGACCGCTCACGCAAAAAACAAGATTTTAAATAAAATTTCAAACGTGCTAGAAAGGATTAAAAAATTTAATAAAATAATAAAAAAAATATTTTCGTCTTTCCTTTTAATAATAACATAAATATTTTGACGATAAAACTTTGTTTTTAATAAGTTTGTGACCTTTTTTCATCATGCTATGCTGTTTTTTTTTTTCTGTGACAAAATGGAGGTACCTAACCATTTTCTTTCATGGTCTTCTGCCTTTCTTCAGCTAAGTCCTTAATTCTATTTTTCTAGAATTTTTGATGGTTTTTTTTTAACAAAGAATTGCTTCAGTCGCCTTTTGTATTATTCCAGGGAACTGAATTTCTTTCGTTAAGAAAATTATTCGAAGACAAATAAAATGTCATACGGTGGATGAATGAAAGCTGTTCAGCCAAGTTGTGACAATATTTGTCTCGTTATCATTGAAATATGCAGTCAGGCTAGCGTCATTCTGATGGGATATGGGATCTTTTTTCCGAACTAATACCGAAAGTAAAAGTTTTATCGAGAAACTTACTGATCCCCCGACCCATCCCCAATAATAAGAAAACTAAAGCGGGAACCAAGACTAAAAATAAATAAAAATAATAAGATAGGTCCCCACATCAAATTCTGCCCCTTAATTTGACATGAAGAGGTCACCGAAGCCCTTGAGGTTAATTGCGTTGTAAGCTGATCTATGGCTGATAATTACAAATAACAAAGTAAAGACAAATTTTGAAATGTTTGAACTTTTGAGATAAAACATTTTCACAATTCAACTGGACCTTTTTTTATCATGTGTTGGTCGATAGTATAATGTCTGAAACTCAGCTTTGTAGCAGGCTAGAATCCTCATTGTTCGTGATTTCATGACGACGTTTCGGCCAAAATAGCCATTGTCCTTCTTCAGATGTATATTTGTTATATACCCTACCTATGAACATTAATGGGTTTGTCCCAATCCTCATAAATACGTTAGACACTATTGTAAGTGGGGGTAATACGCTGCCTTGTTGTTTTATTCCCCTCCCACCACAGACGACGATTTGTACTTCTTTGTTTTCTATTTAGGATTTTCATCGAGACAATGAGGTATTATGATGGATGTAGGATGAAATTCTAGTAAGAATGTGTTGTTTTGGTGTTAGGAATATTGTTCATATGCTTGGGTCAGTGCTTGTGGCTAGCTAAGTTTAAAATCGTCCTTTTCCTCATCCCCTTTTTTAGGCATTGTGTCACATTTTCTTTATTTTTAACAGAAATAAATATCGTAATATGCTGTCTAAGTAGTCCATCACTAGCAGTGGTTTACCTACTTCACGCCGCTGGCGAGTATTGTATTTTGTTGATGTTATAAAGATTACCAATTCATATTCAATCTTCGTTTTGGTTATTCCTCATTCAGTAACCCTTCCTAGGTTACAACAATATTGTTCACCAGAAGGTTGCCGAGTGAAGCATAAAACCTTTATCGTCAACCAATACTAGATCACAAATGCACGTGTCAAATTCGTGAGCTCAATGCGACCTAGACATTTTTTCCTTTAAGTACGAATCTTTGATGCTCTAATTTGGGGACTATCCTAACTGAGGTGATAGAAAAAGTATCAAGAGACACTTAAAGATAACAGGATCGGACTACGCTGGTGGACTTCAAAAAATACTTGAATCTATGAATAAATATTTGTTGTGTTTCCGAGCTGCTGTACTTCATAATCACCATTAGACTCATTCAACTGCGAATCTTTTGCCCTGTCCCCAGATTAACACCCAAACACTCTGAAATGTTTATATTAGAGCTTTCGATGCCAATGCCAAGCATACAACATGACGTTTCCAAATTTCTGGCGGAGTGAAATGCATCATGTTGCTCTTTTTCTTACAGACGTTGCCCAACTGACCCTACTACACTCTGCAATCGACAAACAAACAACACGCATGCGCGAAATTAAAGATATAAAATGGCGACAATTTACCAATATCACTCTGTATATAATCATACTTATTATAAAACCCAGGTTGTGTGTGTGTGTGTTTGTACGTTTATATATTGGATCGGATTTCCTAAATTTTTCAACCGATTTCAACAAAACTTCACAGGACTACGTAAAATTACCTTGCGGTTGTTCTAACAGCGCCAAAATTTGGAAAAACACAATAGTTTTTGCACGAAATCAATTTGAAAACACGATTAAGAGGCATCACGAGAATGAAAGGGGGACAACTCATATCGAGTTATACTTAAAACCCAGGTTGTTTGTGTGTGTGTGTGTTCGTTTATATATGGGATCGGATTTCCTACATTTTTCAACCGATTTCAACAAAACTTCACTTTTTTTTTGGCAGGTAGTGTTTCTTATTGTCTTGCACACTTTTTTCTTTATCTTTACATTCAGAATGCTTTAAAAATTCCATTTACAAGACAATTGTTTATAATAAAATTCTATTCAATCGGTAGACTCATAACGATTGAAAACAATGTTTTTGTTCGAGTTTGGATTTGACCAATCCGTAAAAAAAAAAAAAAAAAACCTAATTAAGACATGCGTGTCCGTCAACCTTAATCTTTGTCAATTTTATTTTTCAGTCTTTATGATGATCGATACTTGATCTATCTCTTACTGTTACATCCCCGGGCAACGCCGGGCTCTACTGCTAGTTATATTTAAAAAAATAAAATATAATACGAGCTTACCTCGGTGACAAACTAGCGATGATTTATGAGTGCTGTGTAATATTTAGGGTTCTTAATATTCGGCACTTTGCTTTCACTTGCGTATTTTTTCTTTCTTTCTTTTTTTGTCGCGACTCATTTTATTTATCTCATGACCCATTGAAGGGTCAGGACCCACAGTTTGAATAAACCTCGCTTACAGTATATGTTCTGAAGGATTCCCCCATCTAAATACTTACTGGGATCGAACGGGAACCAATGTTTTTAGCATGGTTTGGCCGTAAACAGAGACGTAAAGATGGCGACAAACGCGTGAGTAATGTGTATATGAAAGCACATGTTTTTCGTCAAGAAGTCATAATCGCATGTTTTTCGCAAGTGCTAAACTAGGTGTTAAGTATCCAGACCTTTCGTCAAGATTTGAAATACGTTTTTCTTTGTGATGAGTCTCTTGATAAAGAGCCTGGCACCTGGTGTAAGACCTCAAAGTTTCCAACACTCAGCCTGAACACTTAGGCACGCGCTGAAAATTTTTGACAGATTTGCTTTGCGAAACTTTTGAGTGAATTCGCCATTATCACCCCGATCGTTGCTAAACTTTCATCTTAAATGTTCAAAAATAGCTCAATTACATTTATTCGACAAATATTTTTATACTGTTTCCTCTGTTGTTAGTCGACATTGAAATTCTCTGTTCGTTCCGTATTCTTCTTTTTGAAACGTATTTTTTTCTTAAATCATTTCACCCCAAGCAAGGCAATAAAGCCATTAAGACGCAAGGGGTTATTGAGTGTTAGAGAATAGGAGAAAAAGAAAAAAAAATTATTAAGGAGAGAGAACAATAAATGAATGAATAATTAAGACGGCAAAAGATAACGAATGAAACTGCATCTAAATTTTTGAAGATCAAAGTTGACTCAACAGCAAGACGCCGGAAGAAAGCTCTACAAACGAAAAATGTGAGAGACGAAACTGTTAGCAGAGAACTTACGGTTACATCTAGATATTTGAACTGTAAAATGATGAGACCGAGCTGCCAATCTAGTACTGCACTTAAATTCGTAAATCCAAGGCACCAACGAAGAAATTCTTAATGTAGAAGCCAAAAATTTAAATAGTAGAACTAGACTTTGGTTTGGTTTGGTTTGGTTTGTTTTACGGTATATCAACCCATTTTATCATTTAATGCCGAAATTTAATTTTCTTGGGAGCATTAGTAATTTCAAAAATGTATTGCTGGTAATTTTTATTATAAAAATGTATTTTTACACAGCTATAGTGTTTTGACTCTAGTTTCGAGTCTCACTATTTACCCATAGCTGGGACCCTAACAGGTGCTACCACCCCCGGAAAGGGTGGACCAGAGAACAACAGCAATTACAAGGTGGTTCCGCGCCCACCAAACCCTCCCCAACCGAAGCCTTGTTCCCGGATGTAATTTATCGCCATACCAAGGGCGCACTAGACCCCCAGAAATAATAATTATAATAATATGAAGTCTATAAGTACCTAGGAGTTAGCGAAGGAGATAGAATACAGCATACCCAAATGAAGAAGAAGGTAAGAAAGGAGTACTACAGGCGTGTGCGTCTGGTACTAAATACCAAGCTGAATTCAAAAAACAGAATATCAGCCATAAACACTTTCGCTGTCACTGTGATGCAATACAGCTTCAACATCCTTAACTGGACCATAGCTGACATTAAGCGAGTGGACGCCAAAACTTTAGGATGATGCATGCGGTGGCATGGATCATCCCAAAGCTGATGTTGATCGGATGTATGTGCCCAGATCTGAAGGAGGCCGAGGATTAGTTCAACTAGAATTGTCTTACAAAACTACAAGAAGTAGCCTTCAAGGATACCTGGAATCTACAGAAGACGGGATGATGATGTGTCAAATAACATGAAAGTAGTAAGCGATTTATTCCGTAATAAAAGAAGCCAACAAGTACAAAATGGAGTTTCAAATGGGTGTAGAAATACAAGTAAAGCACAGTACACCGAATGAAGCTGCAAAATACTTAAAAAAGAAAATGCAACCGACCAGATACAGAAACAGTGGCAAGATAAATAGCTTCATGGCCAATACTCTGTCCGTACCAAAGAAGCTAATGTAGACAAACCCCGTACCTATCAGTGGCTACGTAGTGCAGGGTTAAAAGCTGAAATTAGGTTTCACGGTAATCGCACCCACAGAATATAAAACACGGCATGAGAGAGTGGGCCAATACCTGCACTAGAAAATCTGCAACTTCTACGGAAAGGAAACTGAAAGAAATTGGTATGAAAACTACCCAGACCCGGTTATGGATATAGGACCTGTGACAATTTTATGGTACTACACAATACACATTGATAGAACAAACAAAGCTATTCACCCAGACATCGTTATTCGAAACCTCAAAAAAACAAAAAACAACCCCCCCCGCAAAAAAAACTCTTTATTGATATGGCAGTCCCTGCAGTGTGCAATGTATCTTTGAAGATCTTCAAAAAGCTATCAAAAGGACCTTGAAATCTAAATCTAAATAATGTGGCACATGAGAACATCAACAATCCCTGGACCTCTCTGATTGATTAGAAAAGATCCCAGTAGACTCACTGAAGGGATTCCTGGTAGCTCATGCCTTAAAAAATACAAAAAAATGTTCTCACGAATACAGCTCACACATTACGAAGGTGATAACATGCATTAAAACCGACTCTACAGTTGCGTGAAAGTAGCTTCGTTTGAGGTTGTCTAGTAGATCAGATTGCCAGATTACATCCATTATATCTAAAGGCGGCCTAGACTTTAACTATGCGAATTTTCACATAAAAATTGAATCATCTGACCCACTTTTATCTGCTATAACACTCCAGGATATGGATAGTCATGGCTCTCCATAATCTCTTATAAGTTGTAGCCCTTAAAAATGTCTGTCGCTTTGCCATCTCTCCTGAACCCTTTCCGCCATCCATTCACTGATCCTCTTATCTTTGATAAACACTGTGAGTGACTAATTCTCCAAGCTTTCCTTTCTCATTATGTGTCCAAGAAATTTCGGTTGTCGCTTTTTGATTCTAAGTATACTTTTATGTTTCCATTTTTCTTTGTCTTACTTTTGTCTTCTCTTCACTTGTGAGGGCCTTGGCCAGCTTCCATTGCTGCAGAGGAGGGTTTGTATTACATACACCTTGGGGTTCCACTGTCACATTTACCATCATCTGTTAAAACACTTTTCAGGTACTTAAACTTCTGTATTTGTTTAATGAATGACAATGAAACAAAACAGACGGTTGAAATTTCAAGGTCATATAATGAGGAAAGAGGGGTTGGAAAATTTGACTCTGACAGGATATACTGAAGACACATATATATATATATATATATATTGCTTTGTAATCAGAATTTTAACATTTTTTATTCGGTCGAGCTAGTTCGGACATTCATGACTCTATCACGCCAACGATCACGGTCTTAACATCAAGGTCGGAAGGTCATTAGGGTGACATTCTGTGTCATAACACAGCCGGTTAATGTAGGTGATTGTCGGGCGACCAGCATATCTTGTGCCATGGCTAGGTGTCCAGAGCTGTAGATCACTCGCAAGTTATTGTTTTGCTCGTCAGCAAAGCGCATTCTACGTTCATGTAAGATTGTAGAAATATCAGGGATGGGTCCATAAGTGAATGGGTCGCGCATTCACTGCTATATAGTAGGATTGATAATCTGTTAGCTTTTGGCGGGCATCTTTCGCTATCCCAAAGCGCCTTCGGATTTCAGTGTCGCATTTCCCGTCCTCAGTTAAAACACATCCACGGTCTTGTTGCAGTTTTTTTTTGTGTATATATGTAACTAGTGAGCTAGCCCAAATGACTTGACTCACTTTATAGTCCACCAATAGAAGGTTAACCAATCGGAAGACGTAGAATATTCAATCCGTCGTGTATAAAGGCGGCCATTTTTTTTTTACTCTATCCGAATGTCCAGTGCCAGCTTGTCAGGCGAAGAGGAACAGAAGGACGAACTACGCTCTGCTACTTTACCGGGATATCCATTGCTAACCTGAACTACGCTTCCCTACTGTCTTCGAAATATTCACTGCTAACCTCTGGATTCTATACTGGAAGACGACCGTCATAATGAACAACAGGTCTTAATTATCAAGGTCGGAAGGTCATTAGGGTGGCATTCTGTGTCATAACATAGCCGGTCAATGTAGGTGGTTGCTGATTATTTGACCCGCTTCTTCTATCTGACGTGGCATGACGGGTCAGGGGTGGTGAGTCCAAGTAATGTAACTCGTCGGAACACGTGCCCTGAAAATAGTCATAGCGTAGCGAGAGACTCGCGTCGTTTCGTCTCTGGGAAAGGGGTTGTAGGGTGGAATATAATTCATCGCCCACAAGGCCGTATAGACGCCTCTGAATTCTATCAAGACAGGCAAATGGAGACTGGGTAGGTCCAGCCCAGATCTGGCAGTAATGTTCCATTATTGGTTTGACCTGGCTCTTGTAAAGATAGAATATAATTCTTTATTCTCTTAAAATGGCTTTACTTTTCTGTTTAACCCATAGCTAGAGGGAGAAGAGCTGGATCCGTGCCTTTCCAAAGAGAAATAATGAGAAAGTGAACGCAACTAGCTAGTATGTATACTATTGACATACGGACTATTATCCTAATCTTTGTCACGACGTTACTGCTCAATCCGTTTCCGCCGAGCCCAAGTACACACTGGCCAATTCCGAGGGACAGTATCCAAGCCGATTAGAGCGTCGGTTCGTAAATTTGGTGAGTAATAGTGAGTTCAATCCTAGGGCAGGGCAATGTGTACTTGGACTCGGTTTGAAACGAGGAGAGCAATAAATTACAAGTACTAAAAATAAGAACAAGATGAGATATCCCTAAACAATCGCAGTGGAAACAGAACAGTCTAACCTGTAGATTAAATAAAGGGTTCAGCTCGGGATTCTGAATTGTCAAAATGTGATAGCAACAAAGATGTGTCTGCATGTAATATAATTTAAGCATTGGTTTGGGAATTTAGTGATTGTGAGTTCAATCCTAGGGCCGGGCAATGTGTACTTGGACTCGTTGGAAACGGGGAGAGCAATAACTGAGCAGTACTAAATAAAGAACGAAACGAGATATCCCTAGATATTGGCAGTGGAAAGAGAATAATCTTCCCATTCCGGGAATTAAATAAAGTGTTCTGTTCGAAATTCTCTGAGGGTTTATAAAGATCGATATATACCTGATGAAGACCGGAGGGCACAACGGTCGGGACGTCGTGATAGCAACAATAAAGGCGAGGACAATAGTTTGCGTGTTGTTACGAATTTTGTTTTTTAACATTATTCAAAGATATCGCAGCGAATGCGGTTCAATTAAACAAAATAAAAATGGGATTTTCTACTCAGTTTTGGGACCAATACCAACACAGACAACGTATCGAAAAACAAATGCGAGTTTCATAAAGTTATAATTATTTTAATATATAAAAACATGGAATTAAAAAAGAAGGAAACGACAAACAAAGAATAAGAGAAAGGAAAGAAAATATAAGGATTATTATAAGAGAAATGTTCAACGGCCACTTATATGTCGTATAATGTTATCGACAATTTTGTCAATTATTATTTCTTTCTTCTTCTTTTAGACACAGTTCATAGTAGACTGATCTTGAGATATTTCCCTTCGTATGTAGAAGTGCTCCGGCCAATAACGTGGTTTGTTGCGTTTATCAACCTGAAAGTGCTTTGCTTTTCATTCATGGAAGATGCATAATCCTGGCTTTTGAACTCCTGATAATCCCGGAAGTTTTTTTTTTTTTTTTTTTTTTACTTACCGTCTCTGGAATATCAGAAAACAATTTTACGTGGTAGCTAGTCCACGGAGAAATGATAAACTTTTTTTTTTTTTTTTTTTTTTTACATTTTCTCGATACAACAGCCACAATATTTCTGCTCCGTTAGTGTAGGGACGCACCCTATCGTTGAACGTCACATATGATATGAACACTCGTCGAACGCTACATATAAAATTGACAATTTCACCGTTGCCCCAATTTAAAAGCGTTCATGGTCGTATTTTTAAGAAATAGAATTTTTAAGAAATAAAATAGAAAATAAAAGATAAATTATTAAATTCTAAGATGGGGATTTATTATTAAATATCAGTAGTTCAAGTGAACGAAAGAGTCCATTTTTCCATGGTAGAATATTGCAATTTTCCCGAGTTTCTCTCCTTCAATCTCTGGTGTTTCTTTCTTACTTTCAAGCGTTCCGACCGTTTTATTACATTCATATGTCGACTTCTTTTTAAATCTATTCGTTTTTTTTCTTTGATTCGATTATTTTCATCTTTTCTGAATTCATTTTCTTTCTTTTTTTAATATAAATAAAATAGGTCATGTCACAGTGTAAATAATGTCAATAATGGTAACTTCTCATTCCAGTATTCCAAACAAAATCTATATTATTTAGTAAATAGTTTACTGTTTTCCAATAATAACTAGATATTCTTTTTGGGGGTCTGGTTTAGATGCTCCCTACTATGGCCTTATGCCAGAAGAAACTAGGCTTATTTCAAGCCTACGCTTCTGCTGAGCCCTCTGTCGTATTTGTCTTATCGATTTATTTATTTCATACATTATGACTGCATTTTATCGATGCATCGAAGCGGTAAGAGGAACATAAAATCTCACCTGTAATCTGCTCTCCTTTCGAGGCGCAAATATACTTATCAGCTGTATCTATAAAAAAAAATGTATGTCACATTTGAAGAGAGAACCATCAACGAGGTAATCCGATCATTCTGGCCTTGTTTAGATAAATTGTTAAGTGGCTTCCAGTACATTTTTCCTTGGTAGAGTACAGACATCTTGCAATTTTCCTGACTTTCTCTCCTTCAATCTCTGGCGTTTCTTTCTTTCAGGGATTCCGACCGTTTCGTTTTATTACATTCATATGTCGAATTCTTTTAAATTTGTTTGGTTTTTGTTTCTTTGAGTCGATTATTTTCATCTTTTCTGAATTCATTTTCTTTTTTATTTGAATCTATTATCTTACTTTTTTTTCTTTTCTTTTTTTTTTTTTTTGATATTACGTTTTTCTATTTTCCGTCCTTTTCGAAGCGACATTCTTTTCTTTTTTCTCTTTCGAACAATTTTCGTTCTTTGAAATTTCTTTCAAATCTATTTTCCTTCTTTTACTCTGTTTCTCTTTATTTTTTTTCTTAATTTATATTCTTCATTTCTTTCTTTCTTTTTCCTCCTTTCTTTTCTTAATTTATATTCTATCTTTGTTTTTCCTCCTCTCGTCTTAATTTGTAGTCTTTTTTCTTGTTTTTTTTCTTATTTTTTCTTTTCTTTTTTTATTTTTCTTTTTTCCTTTATTTTTCTTTTTTTTAATTTATATTCTTTCTTTCTTTTTCCTTCTTTTCTTTTCTTTCTTTCTTTCTTTTTCATCTTTCTTTTCTTATTTTATATTCTTTCTTTCTTAATTTATATTCTTTCTTTCTTTTTCCTCCTCTTTCTTAATTTATACTCTTTCTTTTTCTTTCTATTTGACTTTCTTACTTAATTTATACTTTCATATTCTTTATTTCTTTTTCTAATTTATATTTTCCTTTCTTTTCTTAGTTTATATTATTTTCTTTCGTTCTTTTTTAATTTATATTTCTTTCTTTCTAATCGTAAATGATGCAGGATTTAGATTTAACGAGATAGATAAACACTATAATCTCCGTGCACACCCAACGCGGATTATCTTAAAATACATTGAGATGATAATTGAAAAAAAGCAAACGCAAACCTCAACCCCTACTTTATGGCTTTGGTTCGCAAATAAAGAGCAGAAGACTGACGACTGTGAGTATGAGGTCACAGCCTAAATTAATGCCGGCTTTCCTTCGGGTTGCAACGACGCACATACACACAACTAAGACCCACGAACCTAAAACTGGGGTGAATTTGTCTTTTCGTATGGCGCCTTATTTACAACTTACCTTTTCCTCCATGTACGATAAGGAAGAAGCTTCAGTGTGTGCGTGGGTATGCCTATGTACATATGTGTATGCGTGTGTGTGTGCATATGTGAGTGTGTCTGTGTGAGTGTGTGTATATGTGTATGCGCGTAGGCGTGTGTGTGTGTATATGTGTGTGCGAATGTGTGTATATGTGTATGTGTGTATGTGTGTGCATCTGTGTCTATGCGTATATATTTGTGGGTACGCGTGTTTGTATACGTGTAAGTGTGTGAGTGTGTATAGGTGTATTTGTGTGTGAGTGTGTATATTTTTATGCCCGTATGCGTGTGTGTATATGAGTTCATATGTGTATGCGTGTGTGTGAAAGTGTGTGTATGCGTAGTGTGCATGCGTGTGTGTATATGTATATGTGTGTGAGCGTGTATATATGTGTATACGTGAGTGTATATGTGTGTGTGTGCGAGTGAGAGTGTGTGTATGCGTGCGTGTGGTGTGAGACGAGCTTCAATACTGGCTGCGGATATAGCAGTGAAAAGCTTACTAAGTCGTCCACGCCAACCTAATATTTATCAAGCTGGCCACGTAAACGAGTGCGCTAATGTAGTGAGTTCGATTATCATTTGGAACTTCACTCCAGCCAAGACCATCACCCGCCCTCCCATGCAGTCAATGCCCGCGACTGTTCCATTCCTGGCTTGGCCTCCTGAACCTGGCCGGGTTCAGGTATCGTGGCGGCATCGGATGCACCAAACTCGGACACGAATGGTACCAACGACAAATTACATACGAAAATAATCAATAGCAAAAATTAAACACTTATATAAAAGAACACACACACACACACACACACACACACACACACACACACACACACACACACACACACACAACCTGGGTTTTAAGTATAACTCGATATGAGTTGTCCCCCTTTTATTCTCGCGATGCCTCTTAATCGTGTTTTCAAATTGATTTCGTGCGAAAACAATTGTATTTTTCCAATTTTTGGCGCTGTCTGAACCACCGCAAGATAATTTTACGTAAGTTTTGTTGAAATCGGTTGAAAAATGGATGAAATCCGATCCAATATATAAACGTACAGACACACACACACACACAACCTGGGTTTTAGAATAAGTATGATTTCTGTTAGAACAATTCTTTTCATGAAAATGTGTTTCTCTCACGTCTCAGTAGATTTTATCTCTCTTTCCAGTATTGATGGAGATTTCCTTGCTAACCTTTTGTTTGAAGTAGGGTGGAATGTCAACATCTTGATTATGTCATTATTTTCTCCTCGTGTTACATGTTCTATCCACTTTAGTTGTTACTGCTGTTGGTAGTCCTCAAGTGACGTGGTTTCTGTTATTTGGTACAGTTCTTTGTGTTTCTGTTACTCAAATCTACGAAATCTTTGAGTTATTCAACTTGACACATCGCAATGTTAATATTAGCCGTTTCCCTAGAAGGAAATATTTGGCATTCATTGGCCGAGCAGCCGTACTTGCTTTATGATGACATTTATAAAATCTTTCTACTAAAACAATTTTTCAGGAAAATAGTTTTTTTTAATTATTATTTTCAAGTCTTGTAGCTGTTATCGCTCTTTCCAGTTCAGGAAACGGTTAATATTACCGTTTGCCAATACGGATATCAACGGGAATTTGATTTGTCTGTGCTAGTTTCTATGTTTCTGTGTTGTTGTTTTTTTTTAAGTGTTTACGTTAAAATTTGATTAATATATCTGACTTATGATAAAAAGCAAATACGAAAGACAGATTATGACATCTGTACTTAATCTTTCTCTAGAAAAGAACAGCCGGAACAGTAACAGACTGCTAGCATCGGATTAATATTTAAAAAAAACAACAACCAAAAAACAATAAAAAACAGCGCGCTTTTACTTTTTTTTTTCTTCCTCGCTTTCCCACGCACACAAACACCGAAAGAAGATAGATTTTATCGGCTTGGCGATGACAGATTTTACCAGAGTATATCAATTCTGAACGTATTTTGCATAGGGTACATGTTGAACAAAGATACACACACACTGATGTCCTCAAGGACACATGGCCGAGTGGATAAAGACGTTGGTTAGATCTTTTGGCTAGAACTAAAGAATCGGGAGTTCGATACCAGGCCACGGCAGTGGTGAATTAAAAACTTGGTGTGCTGAGTTAAAGGGCAATAAATGAAACATCCGGAAGAGGCATGGTACGTGGAGGTTGAACAATCTATCCCGATGGATGAAATAAAGGCTTCGGTTTGAAATTCCAGTCGCCTGAAGAAGGCCGGAGCGTACGGCGGCCGAAACGTTGTGAATATTGCAATGAAGATGAGGATAACAGTCCGAATGATGTAAATAATTCAAGATGCTTGTTTTTACGCTCAAATCTAGCAGGCTAACTCTATGCGCCATTTTCTTTCAGAACGTAGGCTGTCATGGCTCTCCACCATTTCCTGACGTCTTTTTTTTTGCTCCCGGCAGTTCCATTTACCCAGACTCGTAAAGAAGATTATTCTGTTTCCCCCTTTGCGTTTCTTATATCCAATATGACTTGCGAGTATTAAATTCGCCACACCTACTTTTCTCATTATGTCTCCGAACAATTTCCGGTGTCTCTCTCAGAATTTTTAACAGCAGTTTCTTTACTGTTTCTTGTCTCCTCAAAACTTCCTTATTTCTCACATGCACTGTCCACGGTGTTCTCACATTGACGAAAAGCCTTAGCAAAAGGCAAAACTCATCTGTTATTTTTACCCAGCCCTTTCAGCTAACATTCCGTTGTTGCTAATTCATTTAACTAAGGAAAATTCTAAATATCTCACGTTTAGGTATCTAAAATGTACGGCCTTCGGGAAAGAGACAACTGAAGTCAAAATAAAGAGTTAAAAAGCATTGGCTTTTAGAGTTTCATTCTTGCTGTTCTCTTACCCCGGTACAGCGTGTCTATTATTTTAATTCCGCCTTGTTTGTACCTTTTTTTAATTTAGGTACATTTTACATTAGTCACCGTTTTTGATCACTTCCTGCTTAGCTCGTAGCAATTACCGGAACCCTCATAATAAATCACAGGCTCAAATCACCCAGTTCCTGCTTTTCTTATCTTCTTAAGGCACATCAACGTGGTGTAATGGTCAACAAGCTTCCTTCGCTAGATATATTACGACTGAAAAGTGAGTTCGATCTCTATTGGGTGCTCCACACTTTCGCCCGTGTGCCACATCTAAGCTACGCTTAGCAAATCATATATCCCCCCCCCACAGACATTGAATTGTAAATATAGGGACTAGTTAGTATTTTCATAGAGACAATGAGGTATTATGGTGAATGTAGTAAGAAAAGGTACGTATGAATGTGTTGTTTTGGTGTAAGGAATATTGTTCGTACCATTGGGTCAGTGTTTATGGCTAGCTAAGTTATCGTTAAGACAGAAGAAGACCGTCCTTTCCCCAATTGCCGCTTCGGCCTTGTGCCACATTTCTGTATTAAACAGAATAAATATTGCTCTCTTGTCTTCCTAAATCTATCCCAACGATAACATCGCCGGTATGTAACTTCTTAGGTTTTTTTCTCTGTATTGGTCTCCTTTGTTATCGTATTATTAATTGAACATTTGTTTTAATTGTACATTTAAGTTATACATTTGCATACATTTATTTTTGCTACTGCACTTCGTCATGTATAACTCTTTTTATTACGAGTGAACTGTCCTCAATCTGTCATACTGTACATTCATGTAACGTTCTTCCTTTTTGCAAACTTATCACTGTATAATATATTCCTGTAAGCGAACTATTTGATACCTCCTTTACCCATTTAGACCTTCTGTTTCACAGTTATATTCGGCCCTCTTTTTCACCTTTCTACTTTCCATTTCCTGTTTACTTTTTATTTATTTTATACAGACTAAAGCTGCCTTCAATGGGTCAAATAGTAATGATTTATAGTTATGATTTTATTACTTCACTATAAAAAAATAAAAATTTACTGAATCAAAGAAATGAAATAGCTATTTTTTGCCGTCATTGTCAAAAATTTTCCTTAATATTTAAATATAAAATTAAAAAATGGGAGCGGGTAATATACATACTTATATTTGATAAGAAAAAATAATTCTAAATAATTTAAGTAATTCTATTACATTTACTTGTTTTAAAAAGAAATATAGTCTATTAGTAATTAAGAGTAAAAAATATTTTGAAATTGTAGTTAAATAAAACGTATTCTAACCCAAATCTTTAAGTATACAGGTAAGAAAAAATGCCGAAAAAATTTTTGCCGTTAATAAAAAAAAAACCCAGACGACATGCATTTAACGGATGCAGAATTCGTTGAAAATATCCTACCCTCCTTAAACTTAACCTCTTTTTCGAACGTAACTCATAATTGATACAACAATAGTTAATAAAAATGAACACGTTACCGCCCGTGTCTGAATGATTGGATTTCTGTATCCTTGGAAACAGTAAATTATGAATTTATATGTGCGTTTAAAACTCAGTAAATTTAAAAATAAGTTATTCCAATAATCGCTTGAAGATGAAACGGAACTAATGCTTTTAATTTAATTATATAATTAAATTTGAAAGTTTTAGCTTCAGTTTTTGAAACATGGTTATTACTGTGTAGCGAAAAAAAACACATTTTAAATCAGTTAATTTACAATATTTATGCTCTGTAAATTTACATTGAGCACTGTTTTGTAAAAATAAAAAATATCAATAAGAACACTGGATTATATATCTTATTGTTCTTTATATATATATATATATATATGTATGTGTGTGCGTGTGTGTGTGCGTGTTGTAGCATACCTACGGACGATAATGTGTATGTCCCCATTCACATAAATACGGTAGTAAATACTGAATGTTGGTCTACAGTTGGAGATTCGTCTCCAGTTGTGCTGGTCAAACTCTGTACCTATAGGCAGAGAGGATCCCCAGAGGAGGCTACCCCAGTGAGCGAAATAAAGGGTTCAGTTCGAAATTCTAACCACCTGAAGAAGGCCGGAGCGTCCAGAAAAGAAAACACTTTTACGAACAAAAGACAAAATGCTTAATCGCAGTGTCTTCTCAGTCGCTTATAATGAAACTTGTACAGTGTAACCCGGATGTAAGGGAGTTGTCGGGACCGGAGAAGAAGTCTCTTATATCCGGGTTTCTCTTATATCCGGGTTTGGTCTATTTTATATACATTAACACAAGCTCTAATTTGGGACCAGAGAAAATCTCTCTTATATCCGGGTTTCTCTTATATCCGGGTCTCTTATATCCGGGTTACACTATATAAAACAGGGATTACTGCCTATATATATATATATATATATATATATATATATATATATATATATAGAGAGAGAGAGAGAGAGAGAGAGAGAAAAGTGCTCAATATTAGAGATAGAACATATGTAAATATAAAAGTGAACATTGAAGTCAACATTCAGAGGCGACAGATTGATTCATGTTAAACGCAATAATCAGGCAACCTAACTACCAATCTAGTACTGCGCTTAAATTTTTGAAGTTGGGTACTTGAAGAAGAAAACTCATCGGGGCAATTACCGTGAAAACATTTATAGAAAAGACTCAGATAAGCGACGTTACGGCGTTGGGAGAGTGACTGACTGAAGTCGAGATATCAGGCCAGGACCGATAACTTTTGTAGATTCTCCTTTGTATTTTATCAAGAATCTCTAGATACATAGCAGAAGCACCAGACCAAATGTAGTAGCAATATACGATTCACAGATAAATAGTTGGCTGATAAGTCTCTGATAGATTCTGGCTGGAAAAATCGTCAGGCGTGACGTAGTGAACTGACTTATTGGAACTTTTTACACATATTGACGAACAATTCGTACATAACAGCGTGCGATGGGTCAATTTGTCGCCATTTTATATTTTTAATTTCGCGCATGCGCCTTGTTCGTTTTTGATTTTGTTGACTGCATAGTATAGTAGGATCGGTTGGGCACCGTCTGTAAGAAAAAGAGCACCATGACGTAATTCACTCCACCAGAAACTTGGAAACAGCATGCTGTACTGCTTGGCATTCGCACCGGATGCTACAATACGAACATTTCAGAATATTTGGATGCTAATCTGAAGACAGTGCAGAGAATTCGGAAAGAGTTGGATGAGTTTAATGGTGATTACGAAGGTATTTGGAGTGATCACTAGTTACAGCCACGTTATGCCTCCATTCATCTTCCCGCAGGGCCTCAGAATCAAAACGAAGGCCTACATCAAGTGCCTTCAGAAGGTAGTGCTGCCCTGGGTCAAAAGGCTGGATACTCGAATACCCTATGTCTGGCAGACGGACTCTACACCATGGTACACAAGCAGGAGAACCTGGTCATGGCTATCCGGCAGTTTCTGCGACCACATTACCCCATACATCCGGCTACCTAACTCCCCAAACTGCAACCCCCCCCTTGATTATTATATGTGGGGCGCAATTGAGCAAGAGACCAACAAAACTTCTTGTAACACCAAAGATGAAGTGAAGGCAAGGATTATGGAAGCATTCACCAACTTAAACAAGGAGACCGTCCAGAAGAGTTGCAGGAGATTCTGAAGTTGTTTTGATTGGTTGAAAAATTTACTCTTTAGTATTTCAAGATATTTTAGTGTAATTTTGGTAAATACATCTGTTAAAATGAGATGTCCGTGTTATTTTTTATTTTGGCGTAATTTTGACGATAATTTATCCATCGCACCCTGTATACTGATCAACTCAGAGCAGCCCCACCCCCACCAACACGTAAGACATAAATCAATGCATAAAGCCTATTAAATAAAATATGAAACGTTAATCTCAATATCTTGGTCCTTTATACACTATTAACACTAACGAGCTAATTTTTAGAATAGTTTGATTTGTTTTGTTTTGTTTTACGGCTTATCAACCTCAACGGCTTATTTAATACCGGCAAGATTTTTATTACTGGTATTTTTTTTTTAATGTATTGCTGATATTAAAACCTATTTTTACATTTACATGGTGTTTTGAGCCTCGTTTGGGGTTTAACTATTTGACCATAGCCTAACTGGGGCTACCACCCCGGGTCGAGGTGGACCTAGGAACACCAGCAATTAAAGGTGGTTCTACGCTCCTCAAAACCTCCTGATCAGAGACCTTGCTGCCGGATGTAGTTTATCATCATACCCAGAACGTGGGTGTAGTTTATCGTCATACCCAGGATGCCTCATTTGTGGTGGTAGTGGTAGGGGCTTACCCCTCTGCAGAGCTGCAGTTGGTATCTAATTTTTAGAAAATAATGTTAAAAATGTCTGTCCTTTAGCTGTAGTCTAACTACCCGGGAACGTGATACAGAAATATGCAGTTGCATTCTAACAGCAAAAGATGCACCACACCAAAAAAAAAAAAAAAAAAAAAAAAAAAAAAAAAAAAAAAATAAATAAAAAATAAAACCAAAGAAGATAATCTTCTTCTTGCCATGTCTCTTCAGGACGTTAGCGATCATAGCTCTCCACCTTTTCCTGTATTTTGTAGCTCTTTTTGGTTGATTTGCTATCTCTCCTAAACCCCTTTCTGCGATCCATTTACACAAACTCGTTCTTTTTTTTGTGCCGTGTCCCTACAGGACGTGGACGATCATAGCTCTCCACAACTTCCTGTATTTTGTAGCTCTTAGTAAATTTTGTCTTTTGTTATCTCTCCTAAATCCTGTTCTTCCATTCGTTTGCACAAGCTTGTTGTTCTTTTTTTGTGCCGTATCCCTTCAGGACGTGAGCGGTCATAGCTCTCCACAATTTCATTTCCTTTGTAGCTCTTAGTAAATTTTGTCGTTTGTTATCTCTCCTAAATCCTGTTCTTCCATTCATTTGCACAAGTTTTTTCTTTTTTTGTGCCGTATCCCTTCAGGACGTGGGCGATGGTTGCTCTCCACAATTTCCTGTCCTTTGAAGCTCTTAGCAAATTTTGTTTTTCCTATATCTCTTAAACCCTGTACTACCATTCATTTACGCAAGCATATTCTTTTTTTGTGCCGGGTCCCTTCAAGACGTTGGTGATCACGGCTCTCCACAATTTCCTTTCCTTTGAAGCTCTTTGTTGCTTTGTTACCTCTCCTAAACCTTTTTCTATCATCCATTTAGGTAAGCTCGTTAGGCAGGGGTTACGCGTTCTTTCTTCATGATGTGTCTTAGAAATTTTAAATGTCTCTTTCCGATGTTTAGTACAAGAGTCCTTTTTGTTTCAATTTCCTTTTAAACTCATTGCTCACATGTTCAGTCCATGGTATTCTCAGCATCCTTCTCTAGAACCATATTACTGCTGCCTCAAGGCTATTCTTCATCTGTGCCTAGATCCATTGCTATATAGGAAGACTAAAATTACATCACAGTTCAGTACTTTTTTCTTTGTTTCTAATGAAATTTTCCTGTTTCTTAATACTTTGCTTAGCTTTTGGAAGGCATCTTTCGCTATTCCAATGCGACTTCGGATTTCGGTGTCACATTTTCCTTCCACTGTTTAAACACTTTCTAGATGATTTTTATCTGAATTTCTGGGACGAGGAGTTATTATTTACATTATTTATATTCGGACTATTCTCCTCATCACTGTCGTTGTCATCAAAACGTTTCGGCCACTGTGTCATTCGGCCTTCCGCAGGTGTATATTGATCTGCGTAACCTACAGGAAATCCTGAACTGTATCTTTTATTTAATCTACGTGGGTGGGTGGAGGTATTAGATTGTCCTAGGGGACAATGGCCTAGTAGATTAAAGCGTTGGTTTGTGAATTTGATGTCAGTGATTGTGAGTTCAATCCTTGGGCCGAGCAGTGTTTACTTGCACTCGGTGGAAACGGGTGATCAGCACAAAATAAAAGTACAAACTAGATGATTTCCTTGGAACGAGAACAGTTCTGTCCCCGTAGATAAAAGGTTCAGTTCGGAATTAATTGTAGACTACCCAGATCGATATACAACTGAGGAAGACGGGTGAGCACATATTGTACGCTCAGGTGGTTGGAATGTCGAACTGAACCCTTTATTTCACTCACTGGGGTTGACTGTTCTAGTTCCACGTGCCATGTTTAATGGATGTCAGTTATTAGTTATCTCCTGTTAATTCTCCTCTCCAAGTTCTCCACTGCCTTAACCAGGTATTGAACTCACGCTCTTTGGGTCCTGTCACTGGATCTAACTAATAAAACGGCCGCAACGTTGTAATAAATATGGCGACAAAGATGAGGACAATAGTCCGAATAATGTAAATAGTGTACATAATACCTGATCTCAGAAATACAGGCAGATACTGAGGGACCGAAACGTTGTAATAAATATGGCGACAAAGATGAGGACAATAGTCCGAATAATGTAAATAGTGTACATAATACCTCATCTCAGAAATATAGACAGATACTGAGGGACCGAAACGTTGTAATAAATATGGCGACAAAGATGAGGACAATAGTCCGAATAATGTAAATAATGTACATAATACCTCATCTCAGAAATATAGACAGATACTCAATTTGTTTTATTTAAATAATTACACTATAATTTTGTTATCTTTAATGGGTGCATTTCCTATTAATAAAATAAAAGTTTTCTGATTATTATTATTTAAATGTATTTACCTTTTTTTTCTAAATTCATATTAGTCGTCCGCCATATTTAAAATTATACATTTAGTAGTCAGTTCAAAAGACCTCTGGTCTAATGCTCAACTGTTATGGCGTAGCATGTGAGCAACGAGGACGTTTTAAGAAAAATGGAAACAAAACAGATACTTGTACTTAGAATCATAATGAAGAAAGGGGGTTTGGAGAATCTGACACTCACAGGGCATATGGTAAAGCAAAAAGGGCAGATGGAAACAGTGAATAAATCTGACTAATGTGGATGAATAGGGTGGACGGCGAAACGACAAAAATTGCCTAGTGGTACAAAAAGATAGGAAGTTGTAGAGGACCATGATCGCCCACGTCTGGAAGGGACACGGTACATAAAAGAAGAAGAAAATGATTCTTGAAGAGTGGTAAATATTTTTAGGAATTTGAAACATTGCTAAAATGTTTAAAAACATAGTAGAAGTTGTAATAATAGTATAAACAATGCTCGAAATATCGGGAAATATATTTACACAGGGTGCGGCAGAAATACATCCCACATATCCCTCCCAGAAATACCACCCACATAATAGTAATACATTAGTGGTAATGGTGTCTTTATTTAGCTAATTTCTTGCCATTATGTGGGACATATTTGAGGGGGGGGGTATTTGTGGGAGGTATTTCTGCCGCAACAGTACTAAGAAAGGAAAACAATATTAACGAAAATCAGAATTAATGTCTTCAATACACTGCTGTCAAAGACGTTATCCAATGAATTATGTAGACGTTTATCCCGATTTTTATTGTTTTGATAACAATTAATAATGATGAGTACCGTGGGCGATCATGTCTCTCCACAGATTTCTTTTCTTTATTATCAATGATTTGTCATGACTTCTTGGGAAAGATAGGAAAATAGTTTCCCGTTGCTTTCTTCATAGTTCGAAATTCGGAGTAATTCTTCATCTACATTGGCTGCGATCCAAGGCTAAAGAGCCCTGTTTGAAACATTAAAACTGACTTAGTCTAAGTCATTGCTAGCGGGGGAGATGAATTCATGTTTTATGTAAGGGCATTCTTCTTTTATGGGCCGTATCCGATCATGACCATCCACATCTTCCCTCCCCCCTTTATCTTTTTATAAGTTTTGTTTTTGTTTGCTATTTCTCCCAAACCCTGTTTTACCATCCACTTACTCAAGCCCATCAAAGCTCTGCTTTCCTCTGTCTCTCTTTCCCTCAATCGGTCCTGTGTGTATCAGATTTTCCAAGCCCTCCTTCCTCGTTACATGCGCCAGAAATTTCAACTGCCTCTTCCTGGTGTTAAGTATAAGTCTCCTTAATGTTTCCATTTTCTTTAAAACCTCGTTGTTACTCACATGTTTGGTCCATGGTATCCTCAACATCCTTCTGTAGAACCATTTTTCTGTTGCTGTAAGTTTCTTTTTCATCTGTGAGGAGATTATTCAGCATACACTGTCATACGGGAGGACAGATATCACGTAACAGTTCAGTACTTTTTTCCTTGTTCCTAACAATTTTTTTATGTCTCTTGATACTCTGCTAAGCTTTTGGGAAGGCATCTAAGGATATTAGTTACGCGCAAAATATGTAGAATAATGAATAAAGAAAGGATCTTGAATATTTGGTAGGTTAATGCTTGAAAACCGCAGGAATATAGTGGTCATGGCTTTCCACAAATTCCTTTTCTTTTATTATATAAGAATTGCCATGGTTTCTTGAGAAAGGCAGTTGAATAGTTTTGCGTTGGTTTCTTTACAGTTTGTAACTCAGAGAAATTCTTCATCTACATTGGCCGCCATCCAAGGCTATAGAGTGGAATATTAAAGCAAACTGAAATGCATCGAATAAAAGAAAGGGTTTTGAATGTCTAGTAAGTTAAAACCAGAAACTCCTGCAAAAAATCCTAGAATCGTAGTATCACTGAGACAATAAGGGCTAGCTTACATATGGCAAAACATTAATCTATTTTAGCCCTACACTAAATAATTGGCGATGTGCGAAAAAAAAGGGGTCAGTAAGAAAAACACTAGGCCCACTTTTTCGTTACTGCTAAATTCTGTTTGACGACGTCTAACGTTGTTCACGTTGTGTCTGCTGCTGACGGGAGAAAGATATTTGCTCGAAACAATGGCTAATAACCGAACTGCAGAATTGTTTGTGGTATGTTTGTAGTACTACTGTGTAGCCTACTAGATAAAAACGTTTCTGTGTAGTGTGGTAGTGGTGGAGTCGATCCCCAGGCAAAAGCAATAAGTTTGGCTGGTGTAATGACGCTGAAATTTAGAGTATGGAACATCTCACTGATACTATTTGTTACTCCTGCTACTATTATGACGAGAGCGCGCGAGAGAGATTTATGTATTATAAAATAATTAAGACAGCAGATGAAACAAGAGAACGAGAAAATGAAAGGCAAATAAAAAAAGAAAGATTGATTCAGAAACAAAAAAAGAAAGAAATAATATTTATTTTTAAATAAAGAGGACATGAATAAAAAGAAAAAAAATGAATGAATAATTTTACATTAAGTTGGCACTTCGTTTGCAAGCAATATTCATCTTTTACGGGCCGTGACCCTTCAGGACGTGGACAACTCCACAACTTCCCGCCATTTGTAGATCTTACCAATGTTTGTCTCCTTACTATCCCTCCCAACTCCTGTTCTGCCATACATGGCTCTCCACAACTTCCTATCCTTGGTAGCTCAAAGTAATATTTCCCTGTTTACTATCCTTCCCATCCCAGTTCTGCCATCCGTTTGCACAAGCTCTTTAGGTAGGTGATCATGGCTCTCCACAATTTCCTATCCTTCGTAGCTCTAGGTAATATTTCTGTCTTTACTACTCTTCCCAGTCCCTGTTCTTCCACCCATTTACACAAACACTTTACGAAGGTGATCATGGTTCTCCACAACTTCCTATCCTTCATAGCTCTAAGTAATATTTTTCTATTTACTATACTTCCCATTCTCTGTTCTGCTATCCATGTGCACAAGCTCTTTAGGTAGCTGATTATGGCTCTCCACAACTTCCTATCCTTCGTAGCTCTAGATAATATTTCTCTCTTTACTATCCTTCCCATTCCCTGTTCTGCCATCCATTTGCACAAGCTCTTGAGGTAGGTGATCATGGCTCTCCACAACTTCCTATCCGTCGTAGCTCGAAGTAATATTTCTCTTTACTATTCTTCTCAGTCCTTGTTCTGCCATCCATTTACACAAGCTCTTTAGGCAGGTTACTCGCTGTTTCCTCTCTGCCCTCCCTACCGTCAGTATGCCCTGCGAGTGTCTAGTTCTCCAAGTCCATTTTCCTCATTATAAAAATCGTTTGTTTTTTTATGAGTAACCTGTAGATTATCGTCACCACTGGAAGTGCTTATACATTATTGCTTAAACGATCAACCGCTGATCTTGAAGTCCAATTTAGACAAGGCGATTTTTGTCTAAATCAGTGTCACCCTAAGCAAAGCAGTACAGCCACTAGCACACAAGGGGTTAAAGGATGTGGAAGAATTAGGAACAGAAACATTAGTAATGAGTAGAAAGAGAAAAGAGCATTCAGAAGGACAGTAGATAGCGATTGACATTGCATTTAAATTTTTGCAGATTAAAGTTGGCTGGAAAGCATGGAACTGAAAGTGAGTTCCACAAGCGAGAAAAAAAAAAACTGTTAGCATAGAATTTACGGCTTCATGTTGCTAGCTCAACAGTAAATTGATGAGATCTCGACGCCAGTCTCGTATTTTGCTTAAATTCATACAGTCTAGGGACCATAGTGTAGAGCTCATCCGAACAATTACCATGAAAGTATTTATAAAAAAGGGAGAGAGAAACAACCTTACAGCGGTGAACAAATGCCTGAAGCCGAGCCACCAGATCAGGACCAATAATATTGCTGATTCTTCTTTGGATTTTATCAAGAAGCTCCAGGTAAATAGCAGAAGCACATGAACATATGTAGTAGCAATATTCTAAGCACGGACGAATGGTAGACTTATAGATATGTAAGATAGATTCCGGAGAGAAAAATTATCTCGCCCGGCTCAGTGAACCGACTTTCTTATCAGCTGACCTCGCAATGGATTCAATATAGTTTTTCCATTTCGTATCAGCAGAGATCACTAGCTGACATGAATTGGAAAAACTATCTCGAATCCATTGCTAGGTCAGCTGATAAGAAAATCGGTTCACTGTGCTGGGTGAGACATTTTTTCTCGCCAGAATCTATCTTACATATCTATAAGTCTACCATCGATGATTAAAGAATGCTTTTTTAATTAGATTGAGCGTTTCTCAATTTCTTCATTGCTGGAGGCAAGAAAATTATTTCTGGACGTCTTTATTATCAAATCGTAGCATCTACATTAAACAATTGTCATAAATCAATATAAAACATTAGTCATAAAGATATTAGTCATAAAACAATATATTTATGATAATAGTCATAAAAACATTATATATAGTATACATTATTATTATTGTTGTATATTAATGGCTGGCCACTCGTACTCAAGGTTACCTGTCTTCTAGGGCGGCTAGATAATCCCTGTTGTAGACGCCTGCTCAGTCACATTTGTGCTTGTTCAACACCCACAGAGCCCAACTGAGGTATATACTGCAACTATGATGAACAGACCTTAGTTACAGTTGCTGGGAGGTTCGCCTTATCTAGCGTGATCAACAGTCTGAACAAGGGTAGCACGCTGAAATGAAGTGGAACGATTATATTGAATCAATTGCTAGGTCTACTGCTAGGAAAGTTGGTTCATTGTGCTGTGCTAGAAAATCTTTCTCGTCAGAATCTATCTTACTTATCTATAAGTCTATCATCTGCCCATGTTTAGAATATTGCTGCCATATATGGTCCGGTGCCCCCGTTATATATCTAGAGATCCTTGATTAAATACAAAGAAGAATCTGCAATATCATTGGTAATGAGCTGGCATCCCTACCTCAGTCACTTTCTCATCACCATAACGTAACTTTCCTGTGCCTCTTCTATAAATACTTTGATGGTAATTGCTCTGACGAACCTTTCCTTAGGGTACATAGACTTTATGAATTTAAGCGCAGTACTAGATTGGCGGTAAGGTCTCATTTTACAGTTAAATTGGCTAGATGCAACCGTAAGTTCTATGCTAACAGTTTCTTCTCACGCATTTCTCGTTTGTGGAACTCTCTTCCGACTTATTTTTTTCCAGAAAATTATGATCTTCAAAAATGTAAATGCAATGTCCATCGTTATCTACTGACTCTTTGCTTCCTCTTCTTTTATTGTTCTCGCTCCTTAATAATGTTTTTCTTTGTCTTTCACACACAGCGACTGTTTGTCTCTTAGAGGCTTTATTGCCTTACTTGGGGTGAAATGACTAAAAGATAAAGAAAATATTATAGTCATAAAACAATAGTCATAAATATTATAGTCATAAAACAATAGTCATAAAATTATAGTCATAAACCAAGTCATAAATATTATAATCATAAAACAATAGTCATAAATATTATAGTTATAAAACAATATTATAGTCATAAAACAATAGTCATAAATATTATAATCATAAAATAGTCATAAAAATTATAGTCATAAACCAAGTTATAAATATTTTAATCATAAAACAATAGTCATAAGAATTATAGTCGTAAAACACTAGTCATAAAAATGATAGTCATAAAACAAGTCATAAATATTATAATCATAAAACAATAGTCATAAATATTATAGTCATAAAACACATCGTAAATATAATCATAAAACAATAGTCATAAATATTATAGTCATAAAACACATCATAAATATTATAATCATAAAACAATAGTCATAAATATTATAGTCATAAAACAATAGTCATAAAAAGGCACCAGTTATTAATGGACAAAATTTTGTTGCAAAAAAATAATTTTAAATGTTCAAACAAAATTTTGAACAGAATTAGCTAAATGAAGAAAATATTGGACTGAGACCCCATGGTAGCTTTTGTCTTGTAAAAAAAAAAATAATATTATTTGGAGAAATTTAATCCTTCATTTTAAATGTTGATAATAATAATAATAATAATAATAATAATAACAGAAGAAGAAGAAGAAGAAGAAGAAGAAGAAGAAGAAGAAGAATTGAACTAAGAAATGAGAAAATGGAAGGAGTTCAAAGAACGAAAGCGAAGAAGAAGAAGAAAAAGACTCTCCTAGCTATAAACTACATTCTTGCTGTAATACTCTCGTCTGCATATGTTAGTATTACTGTTTCTGTTAATATATTTGTTTAACTCAATTCCTATCTTGTGTCTTTATTTTTGGCCCTAACAAGGCCACAACAATACTAGAAAGCAAACTAAATGGGGCCAATAAAATGAAGACTATCAACACTTTAGCTATACCCGTAGTAACATACAGCTTCAACATTATTAAATCGAAGTTGAATGACATTAAAAGATTGGACGCTAAAACCAGAAAAATGCTTACCCAAATGAGAATACACCTCTCGAAATCAGATGTTCATAGGCTGTACGTCCCAAGAGATTTAGGAGGCCGAGATCTAATCCAGCTTGAACTAACTCTAAAAACTACAACAATCGGGTTGAAGCATACCTCGCAAAATCCAATGACCCTCTCCTACAAATAGTAAGACATCAAATTCAGTTCATCGACAAAGAAGCTGCACTCTTCAAGAAACAACTTAATGTACCCTGAAACACTACTAACAAAAAATCGAAGCATCATAAAAGACAATAAATTCAGGAAGTGTATGCTTATTGACATAGCAGTACCATCTGAGAGAAACACCCCCATGAAAATTATCGAGACATTGTCCAATTACAAGGATTTGGAGATCGAGATTAACAAGATGTGTGGAATGAAGACCGAGACTGTACCAATAGTAATCGGAGCACTGGGCCTCGTGAGAAAAGGAATGGACAATTTTATTAACAGTGTCCCAAGTAATATCAACATACAGGTTAACCAGAAGATAGCCCTACTAGGAACATCCCATATACTAAGAATAGTGTTATCAATTAAATGACAATTCTCGTATAGGGCCTAAGGACCATAGTCTGTACAGCTTACGAAGCAGGAAAAATAACACACACAAATACTACTACTACTACTACTAATAATAATAATTAAATATATACAAGGACCTCCAAACAAAATCAGTGGAATGTGGCATCTGAAGTCAACGGCATTCTTCTATGTGCTGTATCTCTTCAGGATATGGTCGATTATGGCTCTCCACAATTTCCTGACCTTTGTAAAAAATTATCTTTTCACTATATTTCCTAATCCCTGTTCTGTCAATCATTTATACAAGCTCGTTAGGGCACCTAGGGGTGGTGTAATGGTTAGCAAGGTTGTCTCGCTAGAACATTTACTGCTGAGTAGTGAGTTCAATTCTCACTAGGTGACCCCTACTTTCGGCCTTGTGCCACATCTAAAGCTACGCTTGGAAAATCACAATATTAGGAACCTCGAGTCGGTGTAATGGCTAGTAAGTTTGTCTCGCTAGAACAATTACGACTGAGTAGTGAATTCGATCCTCACTGGGTGCCTCCTATTTTCGGCCTTGTGCCACATTTAAGATACGCTTGGAAAATCACTATACAAGCTCGTTAGATAGGTTACGCGTTGCCTACCTAGTGAGTGTCAGTTTTTCCAAGCCCTCCTTCCTCATTTATATGTCCTAGAAATTTCAAATATCTCTTTCTAATGCTACGTAAAAGCGTCCTTTTTGTTTCTATTTTCCTTAAAATTTCGTTGTTGCTCATGTATTGAATCCATGATATTCTCAGCATCTTTCTGTAGAATCACATTTTTCTTGCTCGAAGTCTCGGTGAGGAGCTTGTCCAGCATTCACTGCCATATAGGAGAACTGATATTATACAACAGTTCAGGAGACTTTTCTTTGTTTCTGTTGTATCAAGTCTCTTCATCTGTGAGGAGATTGTCCAGCATTCACTGACATATAGGAGGACTGATATTATATAACAGTTCAGTACTCTTTTCATTGTTTCTGTTGTATCAAGTCTCTTCATCTGTGAGGAAATTGTCCAGCATTCACTGACATATAGGAGGACTGATATTATATAACAGTTCAGTACTCTTTTCTTTGTTTCTGTTGTATCAAGTCTCTTCATCTGTGAGGAAATTGTCCAGCATTCACTGACATATAGGAGGACTGATATTATATAACAGTTCAGTACTCTTTTCTTTGTTTCTGTTGTATCAAGTCTCTTCATCTGTGAGGAAATTGTCCAGCATTCACTGACATATAGGAGGACTGATATTATATAACAGTTCAGTACTCTTTTCATTGTTTCTGTTGTATCAAGTCTCTTCATCTGTGAGGAAATTGTCCAGCATTCACTGACATATAGGAGGACTGATATTATATAACAGTTCAGTACTCTTTTCATTGTTTCTGTTGTATCAAGTCTCTTCATCTGTGAGGAAATTGTCCAGCATTCACTGACATATAGGAGGACTGATATTATATAACATTTCAGTACTCTTTTCTTTGTTTCTGTTGTATCAAGTCTCTTCATCTGTGAGGAGATTGTCCAGCATTCACTGACATATAGGAGGACTGATATTATATAACAGTTCAGTACTCTTTTCTTTGTTTCTGTTGTATCAAGTCTCTTCATCTGTGAGGATATTGTCCAGCATTCACTGACATATAGGAGGAATGATATTACATAAAAGTTCTTTTCTTGGTTTCTAACGAAATATTCATGTTTCTTAATACTTTGCTTTGCTTTTAGAAGGCATCTTTCGCTATCCCAATGTACCTTCGGATTTCGGTGTCGCATTTTCCATCGTCTGTTAAAACACTTTCAATATATTTAAATTTTTGCATTTGTTCAATTTTGGTATCTCCAATATGTAATTCCCATGTTGGGCTGTTCCTTGTGCTGACAACCATACATTCTGTCTTATTACAGTTTATGTTTAGTCCTTTCTTCTTGCTTTCCTTCACTACTTTCTGTGGGAACACCGGTAGTTTCCTTTTTGTGTCCGCTTTCAACACTGTCATTTGCATATCTAATGTTGTTAAGATTGTGGTCGTCAATAATGAATCCTGAAAGGACTTCCAATTCTCTTTACCAAATAAATCAAGCTTACCTAGCACTTCAAATATTTCTTTTTGACTAATTCTGAAAGGGCTTCTAATTCTCTCAGGATTGCTTCACTATAAAGGCTGAATACGTTCAGTGAGAATACACATCCTTGGCTTACAGGGGCGTAATCTGTTTTTGTGTATTTACTGAATTCATTTTTTATCCATACGAAAGCGGTTTGCTGCCAGTTCTGGGTTATTTTAATATCTTTCTCAAATAAATCAAGCTTACCTAGCAGTTCAAATAGTTCTTAGGGGCGTAACTTGTCAAACATTTTTGTAAAATCTGTAAAACGTAGATAGGTATACACCATTTTGCTCTTTCTGACAATTCTGAATATAAATATCGGATTCCTTGTGCATGTGTCATTAAGGAAACTGCGCCGTTCTTGCCCTAATTTCGGTCTAATCCTGAAGTGCGCTATATTCCTCGGAATTGGGGTGATAAGTTTTGTTATGTGGTCCATTAGGCCGATTGTCTGATGAAGTTCGCATTCGTTTGCACCTGCTTTCTTCAGCTGCGCTGAAAAAAAAAACTCTGAAGCTATAATATTTACTAAAGGAGTGTATCAAATAGCAATTCAAAAAAAAAAAAAGAAAGAATAATCTTATGTATAAAGTACCGTGTATGTCTGTGTGTTTGTGCGCGTGTGTGTTCAAGCAACTCCTCCGCTCTCACTGGTCTGATTTCAATGATTCATAGCACATTCAAAAGCCCTAGAAAAGTTAAACCCAGGGAACGATTTTCGTTGAGATCAGGGTTGCCAGATTATGCGAGGTTAAAAATATATATTAATATATTATACTAGCCATTATCTTTGCTTTCATGGTTCAAGGGGAATAAATTTTATTTTTCTTTTGTATCCAAATTGCAGCCAAATTGCAGCTAACTTAAAATTTTAAGCTAGCTAGGTAGGTCACAACAGAAAATGATGTGAGTACAATTCCTGGAGACATCGGCATCTCAGAGCTACAAAAGATTGCTTTGTGTGAAAGCCCACGTATCCAAAATACAGGTTCTGTGACAAATATCAGGTAACCATAGACCATCTACACTCAGGATGTTCTGTACTTGTGCCAAATGAGTATAAAAATCGTCACGATAGAGGGGGGGGGCAATATTTACACTTGACAATGTGCAAACACTTTTGAAAAGATGTTAATAAACATTGGTTTGAACATCATCCAGCATCGGTTACAGAAATAGAAGACATCACAATTCTATGGGATTGCACTATTTTTACAGACAGGAAGATTGAAGCAAATAGGCCGGACATAATTGTTAAAATCATAAAAGAAAAAAGCTTGACATGGCTGCCGAGCGGACTGTAACATAGCAACCAAGGAATTTGAAAAATTGTCGAAGTATAAAGACCTGGAAATTGAAATTAAAAAAATGTACAAAATTGAAAACAATAATAGTACCAGTCATAGTAGGTGCGCTTGGAATGATAAAAAAGAAACATAACAACACATCGAAAAAATCCCTGGAAATCCCAGCTTAAGAGAACTACAAAGACTTTTCTTGATAAGTGCAACCCACACACTAGGAATATTTTTGTCCATGTAAAGCTAGTGACCTTATGTGAGTTAGAAGAACAAATCATGAAATGTAGCCATAACAAAAACACCACTACTTGCCTTAGGTCTTCCCGCAGACTTGGTAGGTAGCGTGGTCTTAGCAGAAATCGAAGTAATAATAATAATAGTAATAATAATAATAATAATGTACTAAATGCAGAAACGATAGTAAGATAAACATCTTCATGATCAGTACTCTGTCTGTACCAAACAAGCTGATGTAGACAAACCTCGTACCTATCAGTGGTTACGTAATGTAGGGTTAAAAAAATGAAACCGAATATATTATTCTTGTTGCACAGGGCCAATGCTTGCTAAAAAGAAATTATCATGCACACAGACTGAAAATTGTGTTGAACCCAACTGCAGATTCTTTGATAAATATCCAAAAACAGATCGCCATCTTGTATCAGATTGCACGGTGTTAGCACCAACTGAATATAAAATTCGGCATGATAGAGTGTGCCAATATCTGCACTGGGAAATATGCAAATTTTACGGAAAGGAAACTGCAAGAAACTGGTATGAAAACCACCCAGATCCGGTTGCAGAGATAGGACCTGTAACAATTTATGAGGCTTTACAATATACACAGACAGAACAATGAAAGCTAATCCCCCAGACCTCGTGATCAAAGACCACAAAAACAATGTGATTTCTTATTGACATGGCAGTTCCTACAGATTGTAATGTATCTTTGAAGATCTTCAAAAAATTATCAAAATACAAGAATCTCGAAGTGTAAATCTCAAATATATGGCATATGAGGACATCAATAATTCCATTTGTAGTTGGAGCCCTCGGATTGATTGGAAAAGGTTCCGATGGACTTATTGAAGGGATTCCTGGTTGCCCGTGCCTTAAAGAAATACAAAAAATCGTTCTCCTAAGTACAGCTCACACATTACGAAGAGCTTTATTTATGTAAAATTTGTGTGATCTTATTTTTTTTCAGAAAATGATCAGTGGAAATGTCATGAAGACATTTCTGACATTAAATCTTTGGTTGGCATCCGGATGGAAATGTGTTTACAGCAGAAATCAAAGGAAATAATAATAATAATAATAATAATAATAATAACAATCCTTGTTGTAGTTGGAGCCCTAGGATTGGTTGGAAAAGATTCCAGTAGATTAATTGAAGGGATTCCTGGAAGTCCATGCCTCAAGGAGATACAAAAAGTTGTTGTGACAAGTACAGCCCACACTTTACGAAGGGCTTTATCTATGTAATTTTTATTTTTTTTATTTTTATTTATTTATTTATTTTTTTTGTCAGTGGAAAGTGCCATGATGCCATTTCTAACCTTAGGTCCCTGGGCGGGACCCGGAAAGAAATGTGTAAACGCCAGAAATCAAAGGAAATAATAATAATAATAATAATAATAATAATAATAATAATAATAATAATAATAATTTGCTCTTCAGCCAGGCCACATAGTAAATTTGATTGAAAATAAGAAGACAAATAAGCATCATAATAGCTTGTGTGGGGATCTGTGGGAATTGTAGAATATGATAGTGACAGTCGTACCAGCTGTTATCGGAGCACTATAACCTTTTAAAAGGGGATGTAGGAAGTGGGCATACGAAAATATTCAGATCAGAAGAACGGAGGAGACTTGCTGTCCCTTGCAAACCAACGGTTTGATAAGGTGATTTTCTAAGCGTAGCTTACATATGGCACAAGGCCGAAAGTATGGGTCACCCAGTGAGGATCGAACTCGTTATTCAGTTGCAATCGTTATAGCGAGACAAGCATGCTAATCATTACACCATGTCAAGGTGCCATAAATAATTTCTAAGCTTAGATGTGGCACAAGGTCGAATGTATGGGGCACCCAGTGAGGATCAAACTAACTACTAATTGTTATAGCGAGACAAGCGTGCTAATCATTACATCACGTCGAAGTGCCTTAAATGATTACCTTGTACCACATCTAAGCATAGCTTAGATGTGGTACAAGGCCGAAAGTGTGGAGCACCAACTGAGAATCGAACTCACTATTCAGTCGTAATTGATCTAGCAAGACAAGCCCGTCTAATTGGCTAACCAACGGTTTGATATGAACACTCAACGACTGACCAACTACTACTACGAAATGAAGGAAAAAGAAAGATTGAGTTATATTTTACGGCTTATCAACCCTATGTTTGTTATTTAAAACCGAAATATATTTTGGATTATAAAAATAATTAATTTTTTCTTTTTTTCTGTAACAAATTTTTGGAGATATCAATGATTTTTCCAGATACAAATCCTGTTATTTAACCCATAGCTGGGGGGAGAAGAGATGGATTCATACCTTGTCCACGAGTGAATATAACGAATTGGACTAGAATTCTACTCGGTTCTTCGATTATCACCAACCAACCACATCCATGGAATATAAATAAAATAAATAAATAAACCATCTTCTATCTGTAAGACAATTATTTAAATGATCTATTTTTAAACAGAAATATACCCGGGTAAATTCCTTCATTGTGCACGGTGAAAATTAAAATTTGCGTTTCAGGTTCGTTATACAACTAAAAAAAGGTATAATTTTATTTTTCAACAGACATTTAGTAGTTTCAAACTACATAAACAACTGCTAAGTACAACCTCTATGCAAAGACTGATGTCAATTGAAGAACTTACTGGTAGTTAAATATCACAAAAAAGCAGCAGAATTTTTTTTTTTTATCTTCGTTTCTTTGCAGATATAAAAATATTGAATTAAAAAGAAATTATTAACATTGACCGTATAAATTTATACTCCAGATGAAAAAAAAATGAGTTTGTCTTCTGGAAAATTGTTCCTACGCGTTATATAGTCAATAATCTTGATTTAATGTTGTAAGATGTGTTCGCTCCTCGAGCAAGATAGATTGATAACATTTCGTTTCTGTTTTGGAGGGGAAGGTATGTTTGGTTGAATAAAGTACAGTACACTCACAATTGACTCAGTTTGCATCCATGACGCACATTTACACTTTGTGTTGTATTGCAATAATGAGATGTAAACGTTCAGACGTACAAACATAAGCAAAGGCTTATGTACGTGTGCATACGATGCGTGTGTGTGTGTGTGTGTGTGTGTGAGAGAGAGAGAGAGAGGGGGAGAGAGGGAGAGAGAGGGGGTATTTAGATTGTGGTTGTGGAAGGATTCGTTTCGTTCTTTGGGAGTGCGCCAGTTATCGAGATCACGATGATGATAATGATGATGATGACAAGAAGAAAGTGTGTGTGTGTGGGGTGTGTGTGTGTAGAAATATGTCCCAGAATCTGAAATAAGATTGAAAATGAATGATCTAATCTATCTTTTATCTACATTGAAAAACGGAACGAGGACAAAATTCCGATGATGATAAAAAATTTACGAAAAAAAAAAAAAAAAAAATAGAAGAAAATTCGGTCCCTCAAAAAATTTTTAATATTTCACGTTCGCAAAAAAAAAAAATAACATTTTGATTGCTTTGGTTCGGTTTGTTTTACGGCATATCAACCTCTATGGGTTATTTAATGCCGACAACATTTTTATTGCTGGTAATATTTTTGTTTCAAAATGCATTGCTGGTAATTTTTTTCCAGAAATCTACTGCTGGCAATATTTTTTTCAAAAATATATTGTTGGTAATTATTTCTCTAGAAATGTATTGCTGGTAATAATTTTTTTCTAGAAATGTATTGCTGGTAATATTTTTTTCAAAAAATGTATTGCTGGTAATTATTTTTCTAGAAATGTATTGCTGGTAATATTTTTTTTTTTCAAAAAATATATTGCTGGTAATTTTTTTCCAGAAATGTATTGCTGGTAATATTTTTTTTCAAAAAATGTATTGTTGGTAATTATTTTTCTAGAAATGTATTGCTGGTAATTTTTTTTTCAAAAAATGTATTGCTGGTAATTTTTTCTAGAAATGTATTGCTGGTAATAATGCATTGCTGATCACAATTTTTTATTAAAAAATTCATAGCTGGTAATAAAACATATTTTTACCTGTTCTGACCCCAGTTTGGGGGTCAACTATTAGCCCATAACTAGGACTGTAACAAGTGCTAGTAATCCGGGTCAGGGTAGACCTGGAAACACCAGCAATTAAGAGGCGGTTCCACGCTCCTCAAAACCTCTGATAAGAGGCCTTGCTGCTGGATGTAGTTTATCGTTTTACCCAGGACGCATAACATTTTGAAAACGGACATTTGTGCAGTTCGTTGTTCAGTGGGTAGAATTTTTCGTTTGGGCGCCTCAAGTTGGGATAATTCTAACAAGCTAATATATATAGCCATTACTTCCATCTTCACTGGGTACCTCATATTCCAAAATAAGCTTAGTAAATGTTTAGTGGTGCCGCAAAGTGAAGTAATGGTTAACAAACTAATCTGTTTGTTCGTTTCTACGACTAGGCAGAGAGTTCAATTCTCATTGGGAGCCTAATACTAGTGGCCTTGTTGCAAATTAAGCTAAGCTTATAAATATATAACGGTGCCACTAAGTGAGGTAATGGTTAACGAGCAAATTTGCTTGATCGTTACGAGTGAGTGAGTTCCATCCTTACTGGGTGACTCATATTTGCGACCTTGTTTCAAACAAACCCAAGCTTAGTAAATAATAACTGTTTTGGTTGTTATACTGCCATTTTGTGATAGATATTGAAAAAATTAAAGCAAAAAAGGATAGTTAATGAATAATGGTTAACGAGCTCGTCTAGATATCCATTATTAGTGCGTTGTAACTTCGACCCTCACAGCGTGCCTCACACTTACGGCCTCTCCCTAAAATAACCTTAGTTGATAAGGATCTATTAAATAAAAACCCAATTCACTATCATATATATATATATATATATATATATATATATATATATATATATATATATATATATATATATATAATGAAATAGATTAAGTCTGACAATTATTTTTATACGTTATTTTTATACATACAATATTTAAGTAAATCCTCCGTTTTATAATACAAAGTATTAATTGCATGTACCACAATCCGAGAAATTTGTGTCGGAGAATACAGATATTTTCTGCTAATTTAATACTGTTTATTTTAAACAGAGCATTTACTTAAAATAAAACAAAGCTATAAAAAACAAAGTACAAAGAGATATATATATATATATATATATATATATATATATATATATATATATATATATATATATATATATATGCATTAATAAAACAGTGTTCAATGCAGAATAGAGAAGTATTACGTATATATAAATAAATATATATAAAACCCGGTGCCGAACAAGACGACGCAGAATTTCATGCCCTAACCAATCATCAGGTACAGAAGTTCTTCTGTACCTGATGATTGCATAATGCATGAAACTCTGGAGTCGTATGTCGGCACGAATTATTATGTATATTTATTAACATATATATATACCTATATATATATATGAAACAATGAATATTCTTATATATATATATATATATATATATATATATATATATATATATGAAACAATGAACATTCATATATATATATATATTCATGAATTATTCATACAAAAAACAAATACAAAGGTTAATGATTTAATTGGCGAGAAATCCATCGTCGCGAACAATTCAAATAATATACAAAAAACCGAATCTGTTTATGAATGAAAAGATCCTTGTTTTTATAAATTTCTGCTGCATGAGTTCTTATTATTTTTACAAGCTTTCGTCTGTTCATACAGACATCCTCAGGTATGGAATAGATTTTGTTCTTGTTTTTTCTCTCAGTAATAAGAGGACAACGAAAATATATGTACTGCTGTAATCCGAAAAATGCTATTAGAAATGAGTTATTATTTTTGGAGCGAGCTGTCGCAACGCTAAGTTTGAATTTAAATTTTACAATTGTGCGTTCTTATACAAATATGGTGATGAGCGAATTCTTTTTTACTGGTAAATTTTCTGTCAAAGTGGCATGAACTTTATTGTTCAATAATTACAGTAATGTCGCACTTATTATCCAAAAGTTGCATTTGAATCAGTTATTTTAATTTCAATAAAGGTGCAATCAATTTACAAATTCATGAATTATTCATACAAAAATTTTGTATGAATAATTCATGAATTTGTAAATATATATATATGTATATGAAACAATGAACATTCATATATATATATATATATATATATATATATATATATATATATATATATATATATATATATATATATATATGTGTGTGTGAAACAATGAATATTCATATATATATATATATATATATATATGAAACAATGAATATTCATATATATATATATATATATATATATATATATATATATGAAACAATGAATATTCATATATATATATATATATATATATATGAAAACAATAATATTCATATATATATATAAATATATATATATATATATATATGAAACAATGAATATTCATATATATATATATATAAATATATATATATATATATATATATATATATATATATATGAAACAATGAATATTCACACACACACACAAACACACACATATATATATATATATATATATGAAACAATGAATATTCATATATATATATATATATATATATATGTATGAAACAATGAATATTTATAAAAGCATCGTGGGATGTACAAATGAGATATAAAAATAAAATCTGACTTTAACTTAATTCAATTTTAATTACAAAAACGAATAAGTTCAAGTAAAAAATAGTCATGTTTTTATATGCTTAAAGTAAATCTGTTTTTTCTGGGTAGTGTAGATTTTGTTTAATGAATGATGAATCGACAATACATATAAAAATATGTATCTTTCAAATTGTCTTATATATATATATATATTCAAATGTAACGAGAACGAAAAGAATATATATTCAAGCGTTCATAGCATTAATTTAAAAGAGTGCTCAATACCAAGAGTAGAGTAATAGTTATTTATTATAAGGTTGTTACATGTGGACGAAGAAGTACTCACGACAGAGATGCATTTTTGTTTCGATGCGAACGCATCTCGACAGGTAAGGAACAAAGATGGTTAGAAACTATTATATTTAAAAATGCTACTTATGAAACATCACTTTCTTTTTTTTATTATTCAAATGTTTTAAAAAAGACATAAAGAGAAACACCATAAAAGGAAAAGAAAAAAAAGAAAAATAATAATAATAATGACGTAAAAGCAAAAAGAGGATAAGAAGAATAAAAAGAAAAAAAGGGAAAGAAATTTTATATTTCTTTTTTTCCTCTTTTACGATCCTTATTTTTGAGTTGTATATAAAAGTTGTTGTCAAATGGAATTGACGTGCGTAGTACTTTCGACAATTTCAAATTGTCATCATCTTCATTGCTAATTAACACTGCTATTTAATTCTTTGTATAAATTATTTCTTTGCGATATTATTATTATTGTTATTATTATTTGGCCCTTTTCGACGATGGCGACGGTCGGCAGCGGTAAATAACTTTTTTGCGTTTTTTATAATAAAGTTCAATCTGTACAAGGCCTGGGGGCACTCGAGGTAGAGGGTTACGTTAAGGGGTGGTTTATATGGATATGAGGAGAAGATAACGATTGACTCTAGACTTGAACAGGTTATGGCGGTGGTTGCCTGATGAGATGTTATGATAGGCATCGAAACATGGCTATACATCCATGTTTGTATGCGTCCATGATGTAGCGGTTTTCACATGTTCCAATGCAATAACTTATAATAAAGAATATATATATATATATATATATATATATATATATATATATATATATATATATATATATACAATTAATAAACAATAAGATCCCAAATCACCTCATACGGGGTAGACGAAAACACCGGTCGTCTGTCTCATCAAGTCCGGCATGGAACCAAGTCGAGATAGGCTATTCCTCATATGAGTTGATCTGTGATTTATTTGTGTATTAACTAATTTTTCTGTAATAAGAAATACATTGATCTCTTTTTGTGGATCAGTTTTAATATTTGGTATTACTAGGATCCACTTGGATTATATACCAACGGATTTGTTACCTTTACTATATATATATATATATATATATATATATATATATATATATAGTTTATGCAAACTTAGGTAATCCGTATGGGTAGACCTGAGGAGGATGATATCCAGAGAGCTCAATGTAAAATTCAGAGCAGATATGTTTGAATAAAAAACAGACCACGTTAAGATTCCATGTAATAAGATATTTCACCATAACCCCTTTTACAGGGTTCTGGATCATCAGACATCCATATCTAGAGACGAGACGCGTTAAATTTGAGCAACATCTAGCCGACACACTGGGGTTAAAAATAGGAAACTAAAATGATAGATATGACACACTCATATCCTCTCTCCCACCTCACTTCCTCACTTCGTTAACTTTGCGTATACTTGATGAGGTCCGTAAAAAACGTGTGAATTTCCTTTCTTTTCATTTTTCATTTCAGCTTTTGGAAGTAAAGTCTGATGATCCAGAACCCTGTTAAAGGGGTTATGGTGAAATAGCTTATTACATGGAATCTTAACGTGGTTTGTCTTTTATTCAATATATATATATATATATATATATATATATATATATATATATATATATCGTTTCACCCTAAGCAAGGCAATGGAGTCATTAACACGCGTTACTAAGCATAAAAGAACATATAAAAACAGAAAACCCTTATTAACCCCCCCCCCCAAAAAAAAAAACAGGAAATAAGGAGACATAAGATAACGATTGACATTGCCTTTAAATTTTTGAAGATCAAAGTTGACTGGAAAGCAAAAAGCAGGAAATGAGTTCCACAAGCGAGAAGTGAGAGAAGAGTACCTGTTAGCATGGAATTTACGGTTACTTGTAGCCATTTCAACTGTAAAATGACGAGACCTTGCTGCCAATCTTGTACTGCGCTTAAATTCATTAAGTCTAGGTACAAGAAAAATTAACGTGGACATATTTATAGAAAATAGGGAAGCTACAATATGGAAGTGGGGAAGTGACTGAAGGCAAGATGCTAGGTCAGGACCAATAACATTGCAGATTCTTCTTTGGATTTTTTTTCAAGAATCTTTAAATATACAGCATGAACACCAGAGCATGTGTGGCAGGAATATTCAAAGACGAATGGTAGACTAATAAATATGTAAGATAGATTCGAACGAGAAAAATTGTCTAGCACGACAGAGGGAACCAAATTCTTATCAGCAGACGGAGCAATATGGATATCTCTTTAACCGATAAATATATATATATATATATATATATATATATATATATATATATATATATATATCTCAGTGGACACTTTTAACTCACGTTAAAAAATTAATGTTAAAAAGATAAAAAAACAAAACAAAAAAAACAAAACAAATGAAATTTACAGATAAAAGTTCATTTTCTCCATCAAGACATTCATTTCTGTAGTTCACTGCTACCAGCAATCAGAAATTTTTTTTTCTCGTGATGAGGGCCATGTTGGCCGAAACTAGTCGAGGAATCTAAATGAAATAATAATAAAAACGAAAGAATATTTATATACAACTCTGAAGATTTTAATTTTTTTAATATTTTTTATTGTTCAAAATATATATATATATATAGCGTTGGAATCATATTTTTAAATAAATAAGTATATATATATATATATATATATATATATATATATATATATACACGCACACTTACACACACACATACAGAGGGTGCAATGGGTAAATTGTCGCCATCTTATATATTTAATTTCGCGCATGCGCGTTGTTTGTTTATGATTTTGTTGACATAGTAAAGTCGGGTGGCCACCGTCTGTGAGAAAAAGAGCACCATCACGCTATTTACTCCACCAGAAATTTGGAAATGGCATGCTGTACTGCTTGGCATTCGAACCGGAAGCTACAATGCGAACTTTCCAGAGTATTGGATGTTAATCTGAGGACAGTGCAGACGATTCGGAAAGAGTTAGATGAGTCTAATGGCGATTACAAGGGTACAGCTTCTCGGAAAACTCAATCTGATCGTTCTGATAAGAAAAGAAACCCCGAATTTGTTGACTAGGGCCTCAAAATCAATACAATGCCTTGAGGAGGTAGTGCTGTCTTGGGTCAAGTGGGTGGCTGCTGAAAGACCCTATATCTGCAAACAGGATTCTGCATCATGCCACACAAGCAGGAAAACCTAGTTATCGCTGTCAGATAATTTCTGCCACCGCATCACTTCTTACATCTGGTCACCGAACTTAGAAGACTGCAACCCCCTTAATTATTATTTGTGGCCGCTGTTGAGCGAGAAATCAACAAAACTCCTTCTAACATCAAGGTTGAAGTGAAGACAAGTATTATGGCAGCATTCACCAACTTAAACAAGGAGACCGTCCAGAAGTGTTGCAGGAAATTCTTTGAAGCCGTTGTTGAAGCTAATGGTGATTTTATTGAATAAATTTACGCTTTAGTATTTCAAGATATTTTTGTGTAAATTTGGTAAATATATCCGTGAACATATATCTGTCAGTGTTATTTTCATTTTTTTTTTTTACTTCATTTAGACGACAATTTATCCATCGCACCATGTATATGTGTGTGTATAGTTGTGTGTGTATCTGTGCACGTGCGTGCGTGTCTATAGTAATGGTAATATCAATCGTTTCCCTACAAGGAAACATTCAGCATTTAGTGACCGAACATCCAGTACTGCTGTTGGTTGAAATTTATAAAATCGTTATCTTAAAACAATCTCTCCGGAAAATAGGTTTTTCAAGTCCAGTGGCTGTTATCGCTCTTTCCAGTATTGATAGGGGTTTTCCTTTCTAATCTTTTGTTCAAAGTAGTGTGGAATGTCAGCGTCTTGATTACGTCATTATTCTCCCCTTTGTATTACATATGCTTCTCAGTTTTAATTGTTCTTAGTATTTAAATTATTTTTAGATTGGGATTGATTTATGTGTTATATATTTTGAATAACATGAAGTGATGGATTTAAACGTTTTTTAACCGTAATCTTTTACTATTTTTATGGTCATGTATCTTTGCTTGGGAACATTTTTTCTCTTGCATTTAAATAGTTTTCATTAAATAAAAATCCTTACATTTGTCTTGGTAAAGTCCTTCAGGGGACGAAACGCGTTGTCTATTATAAGTTTTACTTTTGTCTTTATTCATATTGTCCTTTTACAGATATACGTTATCTGAAACATTTACACACACACATACACGTAAATATATATTGTAAAATAGTCATTCAAAGAATAAATCAATAAAGTTAATGTAATTAATGGCGAATTCACTTCGCTAACAGATTAAGAAGGCATTAACTCACTGACCACTCGCTGAACGACACGACCTTGTTTTTATTAATTGTAAAATGGATTAGATGTTCGGTCCATATTGATCGCAAGTACTTTCGATGAAAACATTCACCATCTTCAGTAATAGATGTTATTTTTTTTCCTCAGTTTCAAGTAATTTCAGGTAAAAAATTCCAAGACGAAAATGAATGTGATACTTGTCGAAAGACGTTTTATTGAAAAGTGTATTGTTATTAAAACGTACAGAAATGCAACGCTAGATTTTTGAACATTGAAGTAATTCAAAATTTCTATTTTTGTTAAGTATTTTTCCATTGACGTGACACAGACTATTGGTTCAATAGTTAGAGCAATGTCTTTGAAGACTTCATAAATTTTTTTACTGCAGATAGAAGATATTTTCAAATTAATAAATAATGCAGCTAAATTATATATGAAATGAGAACGAATCGAATATAAATTTCGACGTTCATAACATTAATTTAAAAGAGGGCTAAATACAAAAGTAGAGCTATATTCTTTATTTTACGATAATTTCATCAACATGAGTATAACGCTACATAAAGGCAATCATGTTTCGATGTGTATCAATACATCTCATCAGGTGTTAGTAAAAGACTGGTTACTAAAGCCCGATGAGATGTGTCAGTACACATCGAAACATGATTACATTTATGTAGCGTTTATTCTCATGTTGATGTAGTTATCCTAAAATAAAAAGTATATATATATATATATATATATATATATATATATATATATATATATATATTTGGATAGATGTGGTTTGTGACTCTGGGTTTCACGCTTTAAACCCAGGGTCACAAACTCACATCTATCCAACCAAATATTTTAACTCTATCTCTGATATTGAGCCTTTCTAATAAGTACCACGCATATAATATATAAATAATTATACATATATATATTTTATTTATATTTATATACACTTTTCACACACACACACACACACACACACACACACACACACATATATGTAATGAGAACGAAAAGAATATAAATTCAACCATCTTTGTTCCTCTCCTGTTTTTATGGTTACCTTTAGGCATTGAAACAAATATGCATCTTTGTAGTGTTTATTTGTCCGTATGTAATAACCTATAATATATATATATATATATATATATATATATATATATATATATATATATATATATATATATATGTGTGTGTGTGTAAAAAGTGTGTGTATATAAATATATATATATATATACATATATATATGTGTGTGTGTGTGCAATATATTATATTATTATTTATATATTATATGCGCGGTAATTAGAAAGCTCTCAATATCAGAGATGGAACTTACATATTTGGTTGAATTGATGTGAGTTTGCGACGATCGCAAAAGCGTGAAACCTGGGGTCACAAACTCATCAATCGAACCATATATATATATATATATATATATATATATATATATATATATATATATATATATATCATCAGTAGATATTCCCCAAAAAATATGTAGTAATGGCCGTACTCAGATACGGTTGGTAACTACCATATATATATATATATATATATATATAGAGAGAGAGAGAGAGAGAGAATGAGAAGGAGAGAAGGAGAAAGGGAGAAAGAGAGAGACAGTGAGAAAAAATAGCTATCACGTTTCTTTTTTTTCTCTTGATGAAATTCATTCTTTTTTTGATTTTTAACCTATGCCGATACTGCAACAAATGGACAGGCGTAGAAACGCCCTCGATGCTAAATAAATATTACAACCTCTGTCGCATAATAGTTGCTACAATTTCGTTTTGTATGAAATGTGTTGCGAATTGCAGGATTATTATTATTATAGGACGGAGATATAATAATAGTACATTTAATTGTGACATTTTACATTACAAAAAAGGAAAAAAAAATCTCTGCAGTCAATTCAATCTGTAAGTTAAAAAGCAAAAAAAAAAGAGCACGTGTAATTGTTCCTGACTACATCCGTTTGTCTTCTTAACGCATTTCTTTCTCTCTTTTTCTAGCTCTTCCCATCTCTCTCTCTCTTTTGTCTCTTCTTTCTCTCCTTTTGAATGAACGCACACACAGACACAGCAACACATTTCCGTGTACTTATATATACTAACGCTTGCGACATTTATTTAGTAACCTTTAACCTGGCCTACTGCAGTAAAGAGCCAACATGCATTCGCAGTCGTTGTTGTAGTTTTCGGGGAGGATGTTATTTTCAAATAAGACGAAGTTATTGAGAAAGCTGCTCACGAGAAGAAAGAATGTTGTAAAATGCTATTGAAAAACGGGTAGCAACCCGTGAAGGAACATACACAGCACTGGTGAGTGGAAAGAAAGACGGAAAAACGAATGAAAAACATTGACGTACAAAACGTGGTCAGGAGTGTGTGAAAGAAGGAAGACAAACGGCGTGTGATGAAGACAGAAAGTTGACAGAAGAAAAAAAGAAAGAAAGAAAGAAAGAACGGCAGTAATAAGGAAAGGAATAAAGAGAGAAAGAAGTAACCAAAAAGACGTGGGGGGTGAAAAAAAGAAAGAAAAAGGAAAACAAGAAGAAAGGAACGGAAGAAAGTAATGAAAAGAAAAAAAATATGGAGAAAACGGAAAAGACAAAATAAAGGAACAGGGATAACAGAATTGGAAAGTAAGGAAGAAAAGAAAAGAAAGAAAGAGGGAAGAGAACAAAGGGGAACAATCGAAAGGAATTAAAAAAAGAAAGAAAAAGAAAAAAAGAAGCAAAGAAAGATAAAGACCAAGAAAAAAAAAAAGAAAAAAAATTTCATCTCTTGTTTGCATCCTCATCGCGACGTATTTTTCTATAAAAAAAAATAGATCTTTTAAATTCAAAGACAGCACCATCATCGTCACTGCCACACCATCATCATCATCGTCATCATCAACCTCATCATCAACAACAACAACAACAACAACAACAACAACAATAATAATAATAAAAATAATTATCATCCCAATTAGGCATTCTCTTTATCCTTCATTTCATGTAGCTGTACACATTCCAGTGACCGTTTTGCGACTCTGTGCGTGTGAATGCACACACTGAAACGAACAGGCTTTATGTACGCTCCTATTTACGGCAAAGCATAAGACATGAAGAACTCTCCTTCGAAGAATAAAGACGCGTGCAAGTTGTTCAACGAGGCACGAAGTAACGAGGTGAGCCTCGTGTTGCTCAGACATAGAGTACCATCGCTTTGACGACTAGTGGCACACAACTCATGCCATTGCCACTGCTCGTACTACTATTATAGCATTTCCACCATTGGTATACGACAGTAGTAGTTGTGACACCAGCATCACCATCAGCAGCGCCCCAGTGAAAAGTATAGCAGCTACTACAACGACTGCTCTTGAATCTTGCTACTTACAAAGCAATCACTGTACCACCTCCAGGCGCATGCAACACGGGGGGAAACGCACATAGATACATTTGGTAGAGGAGACCGTCAAAAAAATAAATACAAGAGATATATTTGAAATTTTCTAAAGAAAACCAACAGAAACATTAAAAAAGAAAAAAAAATGGAAGGGCTGAACTTAAAGAAATTAAATTCTTGCGTTCAAATGCCAATTCGTACGAATATGGCTTGCCGACGGTAAATTTTATATTCAAAGTTAATCTGACGGCATAGTATTTTCACTGTTCATGTAATTATAGCATTACAATATTTGTCATTTAATGTAGTCGCAAGAGAGAGAGAGAGAGAGAGAGAGAGAGAGAGAGAGAGACATCGACGTACACGCACATGTTCGCCTGACGTAAACGGGACAGTATATTACACAATACAGGTGAAAGTGTCAGGTGAGAGGTTCCTTTACCTCTGGCCAGAGACACAATTGATAGCGTTCCATCGGGAAGTTTGCATATAGCCACAGGGCTGTCAGTATGCGAACCATTTTTATTCCAGGGAAAAGATGTTGGACATATTTCTGTGTAATTGTTTTTTTAAACGCGATCAGTCTTTATTTTGGATGGACTTTGTTTGAGAATTTGACTCACGTCAGCAACCGTCGAAGACTGAGTAGTCGTCTGCGACAAGGTGCATCGCAAGGCCCTCTTTCTTACCTACCAAATATTCGGGCAACATTTCCCTCTATTCAAGCCGTTACTCCATTCCACGGGGACGTGACCCCTCTGTCGTTCAGCGATGACCTTAGCGATAACCAGAAGATGGAACTTTTTTTGCGTATACAAAGACCGCCGGAGATGAGCAGAGGAGAAAATGCGACCGAAGAGAGCGAATCAAGGGCTCGAACGAAAGCAGAAACTAGTAAGGTCAGGAAAAGACGAAAATCTATTCGGACCACTCTTAAAAACCAACTAATTTCAACCGGGTCAGCGATAGCAACAACGGCGAAAGGCATGCAACAAAAAATACACGAAAACAACTTATTATCGTGGAAGCAGACAATCTTTCTCAACAGACAAGGCAACGGCGCCTTTTCGGTTGGCCGCAGTAGTGATATAAAAAGCATGAGTAGAAATTCAAAGAAAGCAGACGATAAAAAGAGCTACGCCTCATCGCGCACGTTGGAATTTTTCAATACACGCATGGATGCTAAGGAGTTAAGGGCATTTACAGATATATTGTATAGGTTTGTAGAACTAGTAACCGCTCACAATCTCACGTACTTTTTATACAGCGGAACTTTACTTGGATCCTACCGGCACCATGGAATTATACCGTGGGACGACGATATGGACGTCATGATGAATATTAGCGACAAACCAATAATCAGAAGAGTCCTTTCAAGTCGTTTGCCGAATTACTTACTGAACGATAAACAAGGCAAACGTTGGAAATTTTTCTCTACTTTATCGCGACCGATCCCCGGTATTTCCTGGTCATGGCCCTACCTGGATATAAGCTTCTTTGGTGAGAATCAAACTCATATCTGGGACTCGGACCCTGCTTTTAAGTCATCTTACACTTTTCCCAAAGAAGACGTTTTCCCTCTCTATAACCGTCCGTTTATGGATTCTATGCTGCCGGCTCCCAGAGACACGGCTCGATTTTTGGGCGGGCGATACTCCATGACCGAATGCAAGTCCAACACTTACGACCATCGCATGGAGAGGTTCGTTTCCATGTTCATGCGCAAATCCATTCCATGTGAAACGCTTAAGGATATTTACCCGATGGTTTCACACAAACCCTTAAAAGGGGGAGCCACTAATGAGACATTGATTTTTAAAGGTAATATCGTCCGATGGTTTGTTCGACAACCGATTTAAAAAAATATCTTGAAAAGTTAAGCTCCCTCATCTTTCCCCTTAGCCCCACACGCCAAAAAAAAAAAGAAAAAAATATAGGAAAAATGGCCCAACTTGGGAAAAGAAAACAAAATGAACAAAGAAACAATATGTAATAACTTTTTTCGATTTTATATTTCTTGTTCGATTCGATACATTCCGTTAATGTGGTATTCCTGTTAATGTCAAGTATTGTTATTGCTTTTACGATAACAATAATAATAATTATTATTGTAATAATAATTATTATTATTAGTAATTTACCATTTTTTTTTCATTATTCAAATTAATAATTTGTTGAACAAAATCCTTATTTTTTATTATTATTTATTTGTTGTGATTTACTGTTTGCTGCAATCGTTTATCAAGTCTTTCATTTGATGCCTAAAGTAAATTAAGGTTTTTCAAACGAATTTGTTGAGCATGTTGAATTGAAAGAGTTTTTCTAAGATTACGTGCATCAATCATCAAAATCATCCTTTGCATTTCAGATACAGATCGATTTAAAGGGATTTTATTAATGTATGCACCAGTATTCGTACTCTTAAGGAATCCTAGTGCTCCCATAACTACTAGAATAATGATTGTGTTTAAAATAATGTCACATTTCGAATTCTAGATTCTTATATTTGGAGAATTTATCTCTTTTATTTATAATGTTTTTACGATCATGTCTATTAGATAAACGTTTTTAAAGTCTTTCAGAATAATCTCGAGTCTATTAACTTGCGGCCGGTATTATTATTATTATTATTATTATTAATATAAACAACAACAACAATCTCATGAACTATTTATTCAAGAAAGCAAAAACCTATATTTAAGATTTAAGCTCTTAAAGTTGTATATTCTATGGACTCACAGATTGTCCCTGTATACATTCGTCAAACACGCATATAATTAATACTTATAAAGTATTAATAGTATTTAAATTTGTTCATACATACATACATACATAAATACATATGTGTAAAAATTTATATACATTTCTAAGAAGATATCTTCAAAAATACAATATATATATATATATATAATATATATATATATATATATATATATATATATATATATATATATATATATATATATATATGTTATTTATATTTATGGTAAAAATAGATGCGATTTATAATATCGACTATCAATAAAATTTGCATTGCATCAATTAATCATTCCTTCCTTCTTACAAGAGCAACTACTTTAAAAATTACAAAGTATTCTTTTTTGCCTGTTGTGAAAAATTGCTGCCCATATATATATATATATATATATATATATATATATATATATATATATATATATATATATATATATATTATTATATTGTAATATATATATATATATATATATATATATATATATATATGTGTGTGTATATGTGTGTGTGTGTGTGTGTGTGTGTGTGTATGTGTGGGCACGTGTGTGTGTGTATAGTATATACATTATAAATATTATGAAATAGACTCTTCCGATAACAAAATAACGTCTAAACAGAATATATATATATATATATATATATATATATATATATTATTGTTATTATTATTATTACTACTACTACTACTACTTCAGATGTTATAATAAAAATGTCGGATTAAAAATAAATACATTAATTCTTTAGAAATATATATATATATATATATATATATATATATATATATATATATTATATGATTATTATTAGAAACGTTATATTTAGTGGGTACATATATTTGAGTAGCTATTTTTTTAAACAATGTCTGCTAGCCTCGTCATCGAATGTCTTAATAACGTAAGTATGCACTCGACAGATCCAATGCGTAAAAAGTCCGTTGGCACATCTCCTTTATTAAGACTTTCGATGTGTAGGCCGGTGGACATTAATTTCGCTGTTAAAAAACCCCCGAAAAAAACTAGCATGTATACTCAAATACATATAGCCACTAACTACAACGTGTAAGCAACAGATTTGGATTAAAAATAATAATTGCTTAATAATGATGATAATAATAATATTCGTTATAAATTAACGTATATAGAATTATTTTATTAATATAAAGTTAAGTTCACTTTTTCCTAAATGTATTCTATAATTTATTATAGAATACATTTATTAAAATTATACCACCTCTGTCTCATAATAGATGGTACATTTGCACGCGACTTTAACACAGCTAGAGGTGGTATATGTTATTTGATAGACAACGTTTTTACTCTTATAAGACAACAGAACGAATTAAGTGTTCATATATTTAACTTAAATCAAGTTTTATCTGGACAGTGTAGAGATTGTTTAAAGAAAATGAATCGACAATACACATAAAAAATATATAGCTTTCCATATTGTCTTATATGTATATATATTGAAATACAGCAAAGTATTTTGATTTTTGGAAATATTCAATTTAATCTATCAGTTTGAGATTGAAACTAAAAATAAAAGCTTCAAGAAATATTTTTCAATTTTGAAGATTCATTTTAAACTCTAGGTATCACGTTTCTGTGTAGATACATGACATATATATATATATAGCATAATACATACATATATATATGTATGTATTATATATATATATATATATATATATATATATATATATATATATATATATATATATATATATATATATATATATAATACATATATATATACATAAGAGATAAGAGACCCGGATATAAGAGAGATTTTCTGGTCCCAAATTAGAGCCTGTGTTAATGTATATAAATAGACCAAACCCAGATATAAGAGAAACCCGGATATAAGAGACTTCTTCTCCGGTTCCGACAACTCTCTTATATCCGGGTTACTGTATGTATATATATATATATATATATATATATATATATATATATATATATAGATAGACGCAACAGCATCATTAGGGTTTTTGTTTTACTTTTAATTATCCTTTGGTAAAACTGTCAGCATTAAAAGTAGATGGAATATTCCAAGCACAGATATCTGGAATCGGTTCGTAGTAAACATATTTTTAGGACGCAGGCAGCTGAACGCAAAATACAAACTGTTTTCAAGGAAGCATCAATCATATACAACATCATATAGAGACGAATGGTGTACGCGTGCTTGTTCGCCTTCTAAGCAAGTGAAATTAAAAAAAAAAGAAAAACTGAATTTATTTTCCCGCTGATAATTCATAGAATAAAATAAAGCAACAAGGCCGCTTTTTTAAAATCCTATAACAAGAGAGCTATTTTGTTTTAGAATTTAAATATAAAAGCAGACTTAAGTGATTAAAAACTATATTAAAACGGAATTTGAAGGCGAGAGCCCCCACCGTTTACACGATAGTCAGTAAAGCGTGTTTCGGAGACCATCCAACTCGTGCCAAGGGTTCGATCTTTGATCGTTGCCTCACTACTGTCGCCCGAGAGAAAAGAAAAGTGAATAGACATTGATTGGCGTAACTATCTCAAATTTGGTTATTTCGAAAGAAACGTTTAGAATTAAACGCTGCTATCGATTATTGTTGAATAAACAAAACTCAGCATCCATGTTGGCAGAAGCACATCCCACACATATGAACGCGCTAACACCCACACATAGGAGTCCAAGAGAAACACATAACATAAATTTCAGTAGATAAATATATACAGAATATCGTATCAGCCGTGAAGTGATTTTGTTCTTTGAGATTAACAGACTTGGATTTATTCGCAAAGAAACATATTGGACGAACATTTATACACATAGAGATTTGCATAAAATATAGTCGCTTAAGGACGATATATTTACAAACGGAGATATGAACTGCTCATTCCACTCAAACAGACACAAGACAGACATACAAGGACACACATATATAGACGGACAGATATAGTGTAATGATAGAAATAGCCGAGAGATTTCACTTGTACCCAAAAGAAATATTTGCTCGGAGATGTAAATAATATTTCTTATTGATATATATTTATAAATATTAAACAAACTTTATAAATCTATTTATATGCCTATTCATAAGGTTAATTCAATATCTATCTATCTATCTATCTATCTATCTATCTATCTATCTATCTATCTATCTATCTATCTAAAGGTATTTCAGTGTCTGTCTATCGATCTATGTATGTAAAGTTGTTTCAATATCTATCTATCTATCTATCTATCTATCTATCTATCTATCTATCTATCTATCTATCTATCTAAGGTTATTTGAGTATCTGTCAGTCTATCTACCCGTATAAAGTTATTTCAGCGTCTGTCTATCGATCCATGTATGTAAAGTTGTTTCATATCTATCTATCTATCTATCTATCTATCTATCTATCTATCTATCTATCTAAGGTTATTTCTATGTCTATCAGTCTATCTAGTTATTTAAGGTTATTTCAATCTCTGTCTGTCTGTTGGTCTATCTAAGGTTATTTCAATATCTATCTATCTATCTATCTATCTATCTATCTATCTATCTATCTATCTATCTAAGGTTATTTCAGTGTCTGTCAGTCTATCTACCCATAAAAAGTTATTTCAGTGTCTGTCTATCGATCTATGTATGTAAGGCTATATCTATCTATCTATCTATCTATCTATCTATCTATCTATCTATCTTATTTCCATTTCCTTTCTTTCTCTCTCTCTCCAATTATTTTCATTTTCTCTCTCTCTCTCCACACACACACACACACACACACACACATATATATATATATATATATATATATATATATATATATATATATCTATGAAAGGTTATTTTAATCTCTGTCAGTGTATCTACCTATTTAAGGTTATTTCAATGTTTGTTTGCCGATCTGTCAATGTATGGTTATTTCAATATCTATCTATCTATCTATCTATCTATCTATCTATCTATCTATCTATCTATCTATCTATCTATCTATCTATCTAAATAGATTCATAGTGTATGTATTGTTGTAGTGTCTCTAAATATATTTCAAATATATATTATTTAATTTCTACAATCATCGATGTACATACTTCAATTTGTCCCCCCCCCCAACTCTGTCTATGTGCGTGTGTACGTGCGAGCGTGGTCATATGTAGAATTCATGTACCAGTTTGAATCAATAGGTGCCCAGAATTACGCGGCGATAGTAGTTGAATTTTGGTCTGAAAAATGCTACCGTTTAATATTCGATCTGAAAGATCCACCGCACAATTCAGTCTATCTATTGGTAAAAAGAATTGGCTGAAGAATCGTTCTTGTGTATAATGAAAGCCTTACTTCAACGAAGATCTATTCGTCCATATCTAAGTCTATTCATTATCTATCTATCTATCTATCTATCTATCTATATAGATAGATAGATAGATAGATAGATAGATAGATAATGAATAGACTTAGATATCACGACAGATTCATCTATCTATCTATCTATCTAGATCTATCTAGATGATATGATAGATAAAAAAACAAACTTAATTCGTATCTCTATATAAACATACACACACACACACACACATATATATATATATACGTAACTTTATATATATATATATATATATATATATATATATATATATATATATATATATATCTGAATTAATTTATACATATATGTTCGTATCTTTATATATTTCCCCATAATATATATATATATATATATATATATATATATATATATATATATTTATTCTAAAGAATACATAATATATATATATATATATATATATATTTTATTCCTAAAAATACATATATATATATATTTATTTCTTAAAGAATATATATATATATATATTTATTCCTAAAGAATACATAATATATATATATATATATATATATATATATATATATATATATATACATACATATATATATATATATTTATTCCTAAAGAATACATAATATATTTAATGGATTTATTTTTAACCAGATATTTTTATGATAAAAAAAGCGAGATATAGATAAATAACTAGACAGGTAAATACATAATGAACAAAAGTGAAATCAATAGACAGACAGACAGACAGATAGATAGATAGATAGATAGATAGATAGATGAGATATGAACTGATTGATAGCTAGGTAGATAAAAACAAAGTTAGTTGAATTCGTAACTTTATGCACATACATGCATACCCATAGGTAATTATATATATATATATATATATATATATATATATATATATATATATATATATATATATAAAAATATAGTTTAAAACTAGGAAACCATTTTTTTATTAAAAAGTCTCTAGAGCCCTTTCAGCCAACATCTCATCAGGAGACAATCGTTGGATTAGCAGAAATGAATAATAGCGATATTGAAGAGCAAAAAGAGGGGAAACACAATAAAATAACAAACAAGTATATATACTTGTAACGAGGGAAGGGTTATCGTGTAAATAAATAGCGAGGGACAGTTAAAATAAAATATCCCCCAACAGATTTAGAGACCTTATAAATTCTTTCTGCCGGCAGAGAGAAGGTTTTCTAAATCCTATACAGACCGACTCCAAAATCTTCAAATGATTATTGGAATCGGCTGTATGAATAATTCTAAACCACTCTTTTTTTTTATATATATATATCCAGGTACGATGATAAGGAATAGAGTACAGTTCCAACGTTCGTAACATTTAATTTAAAAGTGTGCTCAATACAGACTAAAGAAATATTATTTATTTTAATTACACCGAAAACATAAAAATCACTACACAATTGCAGTTGTGTTTCAATGCATATCTGTCCATTTAGTCAGTATATTTTTATTCAGTCAGGTTTGGTTTGGTTTGAATTTACAGAAATACATATACACATTCACCCCACAATTTAACCCCCTGAAGATGATCTCCGATGAGAGTGAAATTAAAAATTATTTGAAAGTAAATTTTTCTATTTTTTTTTTTTATCAATTTTCCACAGTGAACAAGAAATTATTCCCTGGACTTGAAAGGATCGAAATCAAAATAAATAGACATAATATGTCTAAATTATTCATTTAACCAAACCTGTTTGCGCACACACACACACACACACACACACACACACACACACACATATATATATATATATATATATGATCGAAATAAAAGTATAAAACTTAATATTACGAGACATATTTAAAAACAGGCGGAGCAACCGGTTTCGCCCCTGCTCTTCAATTTTCAAAGGAGATTTAATTTAAAATTAACACAGAAAAATGTACAATAAAAAAAAAGTTTTTTTTCTCCTCCCAAACTTCCTTTTTATTGTACATTTTTCTGTTTTATATGTCTCCGTTAATAAAGGGAAACCCTGCGTTAAGTTTTATACTTTTATTTCGATCATTAAATTTTGTACCTACAAAATATCTTTAAATATATATATATATATATATATATATATATATATATATATAGTTAATTTATATATAAATATTCGTATCTTTATATATATATATATATGGGTAAATTGCAGGACAGGCTGGGTTCTTTAGCTTTGGATGGCAACTCGTCTAGGAGAAGGGCAACTCTGAATTCAAAACCGTTTCTTTTTTCCAAGTTTTCAGATAAAACGTTTAGTCATCTTGACATAATTTGTCGTAAGAATCACTGAAAAATCTTTTTTTCAGCTAGAAAGGGAACACGTTAAAATTGTTTTGTGTTAGCCCCACTCTCTCCCCAGCTGAACAATGGTGTGAGGAAAAAGATCACTCATGTCTTCAATAATGGTACCAACATTCATACTCTGGCTTCCATGCTCAAAGTCCATTCTAGAACCACCAAGAGAACGGTGAATAAGTTTTTTTTTTTTTTTTTTTTTTTTTTTTTTTTTAAAAGAGGGAACAGTAGAGAGGAAAACTGGATCAGGAGGTCACAACAGGAAGAGGGATCATCATTTGAACTTAGAGTTAAAGGGATCAATTAGAAAAGATCCAACTCAATTCATAAGACTTTTGGCAGGTGAGTGAGGAGCTTCAGCCATAACAGTCCGAAGAGCAGTGAAAAAAGCCCTGAAAATGAAATTATACGTGAAACTTGTGAGCCATCTTGTTACTACAAGATAGAAAGTTAGAAGGTTAGAGAGGGCGAAGATCATCTTGAATAAGTTGGAAAATGATCATGGAATAATATATATATATATATATATATATATATATATATATATATATAAACGTTATTTCAATCTTTCATGAGCTTCTGATCCTTAGCTATGATTAGTTAATGATGAACTTGTAATTTTCTCTTATTATCGATTTCATCACGATTCTTCTGTTAAGCTTATAGAGTAATTATACATTCTTATTGCTCAAAGTGAGTCTAACAGTGTTATAAAAACCTCGGAGAATTCCAGTAAGATATTTTTAATCATTTCTAAGATACAACAGTTCAGAGCTTAATCTAACAATTAGACAATTTTGCTGTTACACACGGTATCTAAATTGCTAAAGCTATGCCACCCCTCTCCTCCCTCCAGAAACCCTACGTAATCTCTTATCTCCAATCCCTTTACTTCCCACTTTTTTTCCTTTTCCCCTTTTTTCCTTTTTCCCATATCATTTCCGTTGAGTTGACCGATTAAATAGGTCAATGTCTGATCCTTACTCCCTCCTTCCTCAATATTAAGTATTATAATAAAAATAAAAATAAATTTTAAAACTCTCCCTTCCCTTTCTAAACTCGACCATATCTCTCACACTATTCCTCACCACCCTCTATGTCAACTTATAGAAGCTTAATACTGCCCGACAAAAGTGTAAATTTTAAATTCATATTTCGTTTCACCTTTTGAAAGTGAGGTCTGAAGATCCAGAGAAGAATAAAATTCTCTGGTGAAATAAATTATAACAAATAAAGCCTTAAAAGTGATCTGTTTTTCTTTAAATTATATATATATATATATATATATATATATATATATATATATATATATATATAGAAAAACTATAATTGTAAGGTATGGTGTATTTATGAGTGAATATGCTCAATATCAGAGATAGAGCGTATGTAAAGAAAGTTAAAATAATAAAAATATTGGTTTAAAAATAAATTTATTAGTGCTTCAATGCAATCTTCAGGCATATTGATCTGCGATATATGCAATTCATATTTCTACTTATACCAGAACACCCTCGAGCATGTCTTCCCGTGGTGTTTCGGGCTCCGTTGTGAAACCGAATGTTGCCCTGTCGTATTCACTGACGAGAGCGCGTTCTACCGTCATGCTTGTGATAGTCGTTCGCGTGTTTAATGTAGATGTTGGGGAGTGGTATCTTCCTCGGCGCATTCGCCCATGACGCATTGTCCCAAATTCTGGAATGGTTTGGGATGCCCAGCTTTAGCCATTGATAAGTGGGAACTTCTCAAACTCTAAAGCACCCAACACCCAGAAGATTCTCCAATGTATTCTGCTGTCATTTCTGTAACAAGAAGGTGATGTACTGTTTCAGCAGAATAATGCCTGCCCACATGACGCCTGTACTACTCAACATACTCTGTACAATGTTTGTCAACTCTACTAGCCAGTACAATTACCAAACCTGTCCCCCATTGGACACGGATGAGCATGAGGGGTGGGAGATGGGTACAAAGGCAGTCGCGTTCGTAATACCTACCTACAAATCTTGTTGCATTGCCTTAACATTTCCAAAAGACGTAGGATAATACATCGCAGGATGTTATCTGCCATCTGTACGATCGTATACATGGGAGAGGACAAACCTGGTGATGGGAAACTCTTGATGCTCAACTTTGAAAAGGATGTAGGAGTTTATAAATAGCTTAAATATTTTTGCCCTTCCTTGCCTTTAAAGGAATGCCCATTGCCGTGCTGATGCTGCTATATGCCTTACTTCTTGCCTATCTCTCATTAGCCGCAGCTAATGACTTATTAGCTCGTCAGGTTTACATTACAAGTGGTATTCATCATTTTCATATTTGTAGAGAAATTACGTGTAGAAAATACATGAACACAAAAATATATAAAGACAACACCAAACATTACCTGTGAGAAACTGGAGAGAGAGGGTACATTATCGATGACATCACTGTGAGTGGGAGAAGGAAAATTCGGTAAGATACACATCTCTACCAACGATGTCGTGTTTTGATTAAAATGTTACAATACATACAGGTGCAGTACTTGTATAAAAACAAAACATGGATTCCGTTTAGAGTTAAATGTAATGAAAACAGTAAAAAAGACACCATTTTATCTGTAACGCCGCAAAAAAATAATCATGCTACGGGTAGCCATGTTGCTTTCTGAAATTTTCCATTTGTGCCAAGTCATGTCAGCGCCCGAAAAACTTTCGGATTTTGGAATTTCGGATAAAGAATACTCAACTTGTATATTCTTGTAACTTAATTTTCGAAAATTTAATCTTGGACGTTGTGTAGCCTACATTGCCATCTTTTGCCTATGGATGCTCAAAAGGATACAAAAATTTATAAATGGTGAGAGAGCCCCGAATAACGTTTTATTAGCTTTTCAGGTGTCCATTATATGTAGCATTAGCAGCATGGCCTGGCGTTGCCCGTGCTTGATTCAAAAATCGTACGACTCATACAGTAATCGGTATCACTTGAATTAAAATATTTTTGCCCTTCCTTGCCTTTAAAGAAGTGCCCTTTGCCGTGCTGATGTTGCTACATGCCTTACTTCTTGCCTATCTCACACTGCGAATTTTTTCTAAGCTCTATACTAAACATTAAATCTGTTACGAAAATAGAACTAAACAAAATGAGCACAAAGCGATCAGCTTTAAAAAAAAAACTTGTAACTGGAAAAACCGAATGAAAAAAGAATGTTAACAACAACCCAAATCTGCGGAATCAGAATCAACGTTGAGTTTAAGCAAGCGAATGAACAAATTGGAGTAAAGTGCCATGCAGATTTAAATTTTTCCCACTTGTGACGAATGCAGCTATCGATTTTTTTTGCATGCTAGCATGCTAGTTAACATTCGTGTCAGTCAGCTGTTGGCTCTCACGCTGACCAATAGAATCTTCCTACCTATTCGTGGCAGCCAGCTATAGGCTCTCAATCTGGCCAGTAGAAAATGGCCGCAAACTACATGAAAACTGTCGTAGAAGCATGAAAAAATCGATTATTTCCACTATCGATGGAAGTTGGGAAATGCAACGTCGGTCTTGGCCTTTCCGCTAACTTAGAGCATGTGCATGTAAATTTTGGTGCAAATCCGTAGAAAATTGCGGCCGTGCATTCGTTACACACACACACACACACACACACACACACACACACACACACACACACACACACACACACACATATATCCTGCCTTTTATAGATAGAGATTCACGATTTTCAGATTTGTGGAGAAATCCATGTTGGAATCCATTGAATAAGGATTTTAATTTCTCTATTTTTTTTTTCTTCCTTCTCAGGGCTTGACTTTAGCCCATTTTCTTTCTTTCACTCATTCATACTATGTTTTATAGAGTTTTTTTTCCTTTATTTTTATTCTTTCATTCATTTTTTCCTTCATCATTTCCTTAGGGCGATTTTCATTTTTCTTCTTCTTGAATTCATTCATTTTTCTTTCTTATTTATTTTTTTCATTCCAACCAATCATTGGAAAATGAGTTTTTTTGTATATTTTATCATTTTCCTTTTTCATTTCATTATTTCTTTCTTTTTCTTTCTTTCTTTCTTTATTTTTCATTTCTTTTCAACTCTTTACTTTGTTTTTTTTTTTATATTTCGCTCTTTTTCCTTTTTCTGTTTCATAGCTGAATAATTATTTCTTCGTATTTATTTATTTTTCATTTTCTTTCTTTATTTCTTTCATTCTTCCTACTTTTCTTTCTTTCTTTCTTTCTTTCTTTTTTCTTTTGCTTTTATCTGCTTTATCTCTTCCTTTCTTTCTTTTTTTCCTTCTATCTGCTTTCTTTCTTTCTTTCTTTCTTTCTTTCTTTTCCTTCTATCTGCTTTCTTTCTTTTTCTTTCTTTCTTTCTTTTTTTCTTTCTTTGTTTCTTTGTTTCTTTCATTCTGCTTTATACCTTTCTTTCTTTTTTCCCCTTCTATCTTCTTTATCTCTTTCTTTCTTTCTTTCTGCTTTATATCTTTCTTTCTTTCTTTTCCTTCTATCTGCTTTCTTTCTTTTTCTTTCTTTCTTTCTTTTTTTCTTTCTTTGTTTCTTTGTTTCTTTCTTTCTGCTTTATACCTTTCTTTCTTTTTTTCCCTTCTATCTGCTTTATCTCTTTCTTTCTTTCTTTGTTTCTTTCTTTCTGCTTTATATCTTTCTTTCTTTCTTTTCCTTCTATCTGCTTTATCTCTTTCTTTCTTTCTTTCTTTCTTTCTTTCTGCTTTATATCTTTCTTTCTTTCTTTCTTTCTTTCTTTCTTTCCCTTCTATCTGCTTTATCTCATTCTTTCTTTCTTTTCCTTCCATGTGCTTTATGTCTTTCTTTCTTTTTTCTTTCTTTCTTTTGCTTTTACTTGCTTTCTTTCTTTCTTTCTTTCTTTCTTTCTTTCTGTTTTATCTCTCTCTCACCTTTTTTTTCTTTCTTTCTTTCTTTCTTTCTTTCTTTCTTTCTTTCTTTCTTTCTTTCTTTCTTTTGCTTTTATCTGCTTTATCTCTTTCTTTCTTTCTTTCTATTTTATCTCTCTCTCATCTTCTTTCTTTCTTTCTATCTTTTGCTTTTATCTGCTTTATCGCTTTCTTTCTTTCTTTCTTTTTTTCTTTCTTTCTTTCTTTCTTTTCCTTCTATCTGCTTTAACTCTTTCTTTCTTTTTTCTTTCTTTCTTTTCCTTCTATCTGCTTTCTTTCTTTCTTTCTTTCTTTCTTTCTTTTTTCTTTTTTTCTTCCTTTCTTTCTTTCTTTTCCTTCTATCTGCTTTCTTTTTTCTGTTTTATCTCTCTCACCTTCTTTCTTTCTTTCTTTCTTTCTTTTCCTTCTATCTGCTTTCTTTCTTTCTTTTCCTTCTATCTGCTTTATCTCTTTCTTTCTTTCTTTTTTCTTTCTTTCTTTTCCTTCTATCTGCTTTATCTCTTTCTTTCTTTCTTTCTTTCCCTTCTATCTGCTTTATCTCTTTCTTTCGTTTTTCTTTCTTTCTTTTCCTTCTATCTGCTTTATCTCTTTCTTTCTTTCTTTTCCTTCTATCTGCTTTCTTTCTTTCTTTCTTTCTTTCTTTCTTTCTTTCTTTCTTTCTTATCGTTCTATCTGCCTGCTTTCTTTCTTTCTTTCTTTCTTTCTTTCTTTCTTATCGTTCTATCTGCCTGCTTTCTTTCTTTCTTTCTTTCTTTCTTTCTTTCTTTCTTTCTTTCTTTCTTTCTTTCTGTTTTATCTCTCTCTCACCTTCTTTCTTTCTTTCTTTCTTTCTTTATTTCGTTCTTTCTTTTCCTTCTATCTGCTTTATCTCTTTATTTCTTTCTTTCTTTTTCTCTTTCTTTCTTTCTTTTCCTTCTATCTGCTTTATCTCTTTCTTTCTTTCTTATCGTTCTATCTGCCTGCTTTCTTTCTTTCTTTCTTTCTTTCTTTCTTTCTTTCTTATCGTTCTTTCTGCCTTCTTTTCTTTCTTTCTTTCTTTTTTTCTTTTTTCTCTCTCTCTTTTCTTTTTATCTCTTTCACCTTCTTTCTTTCTTTCTTTCTTTCTTTCTTTCTTTCTTTCTTTCTTTCTTTTCCTTCTATCTGCTTTATCTCTTTATTTCTTTCTTTCTTTTTCTCTTTCTTTCTTTCTTTTCCTTCTATCTGCTTTATCTCTTTCTTTCTTTCTTTCTTTTCCTTCTATCTGCTTTATCTCTTTCTTTCTTTCTTTCTTTCTTTCTTTCTTTCTTTCTTTCTTTCTTTTCCTTCTATCTGCTTTATCTCTTTCTTTCTTTCTGTTTTATCTCTCTCACACCTTCTTTCTTTCTTTCTTTCTTTCTATTTTTTCATTTTCATTCTTTCTTTTTCTTCGTAATTATGTTTCATATTTTTCTTTATTCCTGTCTCTATTTCTAATTATTTTTCAGTTTCTACCTTTCTAAATATTTTCATTTTCTTTCTTTCTCACTTTCTTTCTTTCTTTCTTTCTTTCTTTCTTTCTAATTATCGTTCTTTCTTTCTTTCTTTCTTTCTTTCTTTCTTTCTTTCTTTCTTTCTTTCTTCATCTATTTTCTAATTTATTTACCAAAAAGGATATATAATGCGTCAAAATACGACTTGGATACTGTTGATACGAGTGACAGAACTAATTTCAACTCGGAATTAATTTCAACTCGGAACTAATTTCAAATCAGTTATCAATTTACATGAATTCCTAAACAAAATGCCAATAGTTGGTGTTAATTTTTTAATTTAGCATTAAAAATTCTTCGTAGATAAGATAATTCAGAATTCATCTTTTCTGCAACTTCCATTAATTAGTTCCGAGTTGAAATTAGTTCCGAGTTGAAATTAATTGCACTTCATTGATGTAACCCTTATTTTGTAAACTGTACTGATCTGCATATATCATCATTTACGATAATATTGGATGCGAGATATTACAATGGTTAGCGGCTTTTTTTTCGAATGTGAAATTGGAGAGCCGTGTTCGATTTCCCGACGATTTCATTACATTCACTGACGCACAAATACCCTTGGGTAAAGTATGGCTCAGTCTCTTCTGCCCCAGCTATGGGATAAAAAGCAGGACAGGGAAAGCCCTATATAATTGGTTGGCAACCAGTCTGGGAAAAGGAAAACAATGAATTCAAATCAGCCTGAAGAGGATTAAACTCCGTACGACTAGCTTACATCACTGCTTCAATGGCTACTGTACATGTGATGGTAAACGTGACAGAGACTACAACTCAATATATTACCTGATCATTAAAGAAATGAGAAAATTGAAGCATGTATCCAGGCTACTGCTATTCAATTATAAGTCGGTCTATCTATCTATCTATCTATCTATCTATCTATCTATCTAGTTAATTCTTTTCATTATCTATCTATCTATCTATCTATCTATCTATCTATCTATCTATCTATCTATCTAAGTGATGTGGGGCCAAAGTTGGGACCACAGAAGGAAAACACGGAACACAGATTAGGTGTAAGAAAGATATATTAACAACAGGTTACAAAGATAGTGTAAGCGGAGCTTACTATATGTTAGTGTCCAATACTGGTAGTCGTACGCGGCTCTCACTGCCTCTCTGTGTCACTCTCTAGAGTGCTATGTCGCCTACTTAATATAGGCCTGGAAGAGTCTATGGTGTAGGTAGTTTCCGGTCTCACAATACTAAGCTTGCTTGCTTGCTAATTTTTTTCACTATCTATCTATCTATCTATCTAGCAAGTTAATTCTTTTCATTATCTATCTATCTATCTATCTATCTATCTATCTATCTATCTATCTAGCAAGTTAATTCTTTCATTATCTATCTATCTATCTATCTATCTATCTATCTATCTATCTATCTATCTATCTAACAATTTAATTCTTTTCGTTATCTATCTATCTATCTATCTATCTATCTATCTATCTATCTATCTATCTATTGTGGAAGTCGACTAGTGACCGAGCAAGAACACACCTAGGACTCATACCTCCCAAACGAACATTTCATGATTCCTGCACGTGATATTCTGGGGAAGTGGATGGAATTATGCTTAACCCATTTTCCAGTACAATTGACCATAGCATCTCTGACATTACAAAGTTTGAGACGGTCAGAGAAAACTACCTTCATGTTTTATTTAAAAGTTTCCTTATATAATATATATATATATATATATATATATATATATATATATATATATGTGTGTGTGTGTGTGTGTAAAAATACATATGTAAATACATCTACATGCATATATATATTTTACATATATCTGCATATATATATATATATATACATTCATATATATTTACATATATATATATATATATGCATGTACTTATATATATATTCATATATACATATATATATACATATACGTACATAAATATGCATTCATATATATACATATCTATATACATATATGTACATACCTATATATATATATATATATATATATATATATATATCGTTAGCTTTATCTCTCATATCCAAGCATTTAATTACTTCTTTGTTGGTCGCTTCGTTTATTAGAGTAGTGCCAATGTCGTGAATTTATTTAAGGTGAGCCTCAACCAGGAGTTGACCCACAGACTTGATTTCATTGTCTTCCACTGTGGCAGATATATATATATATATATATATATATATATATATATATATATATATATATATATATATATATATGAACAGACATACATTCATAATACACACTTGCAAGGCGGTTTTGTTGTCAAGATATATTAATCTTAGATTAGTTCAGACCAAACCCGAAATTTTACATATCTTGAAGAATGGGTGTTCTCTCAAGGAGGCTTCTTGCCTTGAACGTCTATTGATATTCAGGCTCACCCCATTACATTATATATATATATATATATATATATATATATATATATATGTGTGTGTGTGTGTATCTATGCTATTTGTTATTACAATTTCTCATTTTGTCTATAGTAGTAATAATAATTCCATGTCGTTTGACTCACAGCGAATGCCTTCTCACAAAATTAGTCCCAAAATTCTCCGAAAAACACTCTCTGAATTCATAGCAAAAACCTCTTTCTACGACCATAAGAGGAATATCTACATCGAAAAGAACACCAACCTCTTTGGTCCCACCATTTCCAACTATTATATAACGCATGTTGAAAATCCATATATATATATATATATATATATATATTTTTTTTTTTTTACTTTTTTTTTAATCGAATTTACCCCAAGCAAGACAGCAAAGCCACTAAGACACAGGGGCTTACCGAGTATGAAAGAATTAGAAAACAGAAAACATTAAATAGAAGCGTGAACAATAGAACGGAGACAATAGATAACGATTGACATTACATTTAAATTTTTGGAAGATCAACGTTGGCCTGAAAGCATGAAGCCGGAAGAGAATTCCACAAGCGAAACGTGAGAGAAAAGAAACTGTTAGCATATAACTTACGGTTACATCTAGCTAATTCAGCTATAAATTGATGAGACCTAGTTGCCCATCTAGTACTGCGCTCAAATTCGTAAAGTCCATGTACGATAGGGAAGAGCTTATCTGAACAATTACCATGCAAATATTTATAGAAAAGTGTTGTGAATTCCGTGGATGGAATTCTGCGCAAATAAATAAACAACGCCAGTAATTGAGATAGAAAAATAAGTGTATTAAACCTAGGAATACAGACTTGAAGTGAAGATTAGTAGTCCAGGAATGCGGGTTAGTAGAAAGTATATGTACAAGTCTCTGTAAGTAAAGTCGTAATCATCTCTCTCTGTGGACTCTTGTATAACTCTCTGAGAACACCCTGTGTCTGTCTCCGTATCTCTCAACCTGTCTCAACGTATCTCAACAGCAGGTATTCTCTCTGTCAGTATAAGTATACTTTGGACGAGTCCATCTTATGTAAAAAGGGGGGAGCCCCACAACAAAAAGGCACAGAGGGGCAACTTTGCGGTGGTGGGAAAGTGACTGAAGCCGAGATGTCAGGCCAGGACCAATAATATTGCTGATTCTTCTTTGGCTTTTATCAAGAATCTCTAAATATATATCAGGAGCACCGAACCATATGTAACAGCAATATTCTAAGCATGGATGAATGGTAGACTTATAAATATGTAAGATAGATTCAGGAGTGAAAAATTGTCTAGCGTGACACAGTGAATGAGATTTCTTAGCAGCAAACCGAGCAATGGATTTCATGTTGTCTTCCCACTTCATCATGAATCTGCTCAAGGTTCATTCACAGGATATTCATATTATCAAAAAATGATAAAGAAATCGAAAACAGAAAATCCACTTTGAAAGAAAATTATTTATCAACGCCTTATACAACCCCAATAAGAACTTATATATATATATATATATATATATATATATATATATACACAACATATTTTAATCCAAAAAAAAAACCTTTTAGAAAGAATATTTATGTATACAAATACAAATTTAACGGGAAAAAATGTCGAAAAACTTTTTGTCGTTGATAAAAACCAGACGACATGCGTTGAACGGATGTCATAATTCGTTGAAAAAGGCACCCCTACCCTACCTAGACTTAACCTCTTTTCGAAAGTAACTCAAATTTGATACAATAGTCGTCAGTATAAATAAAAACGCTAACGCCCCTTGTCAAAATGATTGGATTTTCCCTTATCCTTGGAAACAAATATTCTGAATGTATGTGCTTATAAAACTCAGTAAATTTCAAAATAAGTTATTCCAAAATACGCTTAACGCCTCCCACAAGTGTGGATAAGGAGAAGGAAAGAAATGGAGGAATGACGTGTCGTCTTCGTCTTCTTCTTCTTCTTCTTCTTGCCATTGGTGATTATGTCTCTCCAAAATTTCCTTCACATTCACTTTCATATCCAGAATAGGCATGGCACGTGGAACTAGAACAATCTACCCTTATGGATGAAATAAAGGGTTCAGTTCGAAATTCCAAAATATATCACCTGAAGTAGGCCTGGACGTACAACGGCCGAAACGCTGTGAATATGAATAGAAGCTGTGGAGAATCATGATCTTCTATGTCTTGAAGGGATAAAGCACATAGAAAGAGAAAGGGAGAATATAACTGACAGGTTTTAACAAATGGAGAAAGGAAGAAATATTCCAAAGACAAAAAGGAATCATAAAAGAGTAAGTAGCAGTGAAGGTATAAAAAACAGGAAGCCATTAAAGAACCAGGATCTACACTAGGGGAGGGGATAAATATTCGTACCCATGCAATTTTTTAATTTATTGTATTTACGACTAATAAATAAACATACTTTTCATATAATTAACTGTACACAGATGCATAATAACTAAATATGCATAGAAAACAGAAAAAAATGGTTTTAGTATTAATAAATAACATTTATTTATTCTAACGGGTGAAAAAAGTATTCGTACAATGCAAATTTCATGTTTTAAAACTTTTAAATTGCTTTAATACTCTAGATTATTCAAGTGGAATATTCTAGAATGTTCCAATAATGTTATCAAAATGAATCAAATGAAATTTGGTGAATGTAGCATCATGGTTTGGGGATGTTTTTCTGAAAATATGGCAACATATTAGTAATAGATGGTAGAATAAATGCCGTAGCATATCAAAATATTTTGGAAGCAAATTTAATGAATTCGGTTAAAAATCTTGAACTTCTTCCTAATCTTCCAACAAGATAATGATCTTAAACACACGGCAAAATTTACGAAGAAATGGCTTGCTGAAAATAATATAAATATCTTGAAATGGCCAAATCAGTCCCCAAATTTAAACCCAAACGAGAATCTGTGGTATTATTTGAAAATTCAAATCCAATGGAGAGCTCCAACAAACATCCCGGATCTGAAGACCATATGCGAAGAAGAATAGAACAAAATACCAACTAAAATTTACAAATCATTGAGAACTACAAGATGAGGTTGGTTACTGTAAAAGTGAATAATTGCTGTTCTATAAAATATAAAATGAAGATTATGTATTCCTTTTTGTATTGGATGAATATTTTTTTCAACCATTAATGGATAAATGAGATTTACTTCTGTTAAATCATTTTTTCCTGTTTGGATATCCCTTCTCCTGTCCATATGCAAGAAAGACAACCAGAGATGTGACCTACGATATAATTCCTCCTGACTGTCTACAAGAAAGACAAACAAAGGTGTGAGCTTGGATATGCCTCCTCCTAGCCATCTGCAAGAAAAACAACCAAAGTTGTGAGACTTTGATATCCCTCCTCCTGACGGCCTTCAAGAAAGACAACCAAACATGTGAGTTTTGATATCTCTACAACTCACTGTCTTCAAGAAAGAAAACCAAAGTTTTGAGCTTCGATATCCCTCCTCCTAGCCGTCTGCAAGAGAAACAACCAAAGGTGTAATCTTCCATATCCCTCTTCCTGACCGTCTGCAAGAAAAAGAAACAAACATGTCAGATTCGATATCCCTATTTCTGAGTGTATGCAAGAGAAAAAGCCAAAGTTGTGAGGTTCGATATCCCTCCTACTGACCGTCTGCAAAAAAGGCCACAAAAGGTGTCAGACTTTGATATCCCTCCACCCGAACATCTGCAAGAAATCGAACCAAAGGTGTAAGGCTTTGATATCCCTCCTGCTAATCGTCTGCAAGAGAAAAAGCTGTGAGCTTCCATACCCACTTCTGGTCGTCTGCAGGAAAGGCAACAAAAGGCGTGAGACTTTGATATCCTTCCCCCTAAGCGTCTGCAAGAAAGCCAACCAAAGGTGTAAGCTTCGATATGCCTCATCCTGACTGTCAACAAGAAAGATAAACAAAGTTGTGAGTTTCGACATCCCTTCTCCTAGACGTCTGCAAGAAAGACAACCAAAGGCGTGAAACTTTGATATTTCGCATCCTGTCTGCAAGAAAGTCAAGGAAAGGTGTGAGGTTCGATATCCAACCTCCTGACCGTCAGCAAGGAAGACAAGTGGAAGTGTGAGCTTCGATATCCCTCCTCCAAGTCGTCAGCAAGAGAATCAGTTAAAGTTGTGAGCTTTGATATCCCTACTCTTCACTGTCTACAAGAAAGACGACCAAAGATTTGGGCTTCGATAACTCTCCTCCTAGCTGCCTGCAAGAGAAACAACCAAGGTATGATCTTCCATATCCCTCCTTCTGACCGTCTGCAAGAAAGACAGCCAAACATGTGAGATTCGATATGCCTATTCCTGATCGTCTACAAGTAAAAAAGCCAAAGCCGTAAGCTTCCATATCCCTCCTCCCGACCGTCTGCCATAAAGCCAAACAAACGTGTGAGGCTTTGATATCCTCCACCCCTTGCTGATCGTCTGCAGGAGAAAAAACTCTGAGCTTCCATATCCCCCTTCTGGTCGTCTGCAAGAAAGGCAACAAATGGCGTGAGACTTTGATATCCCTCCTCCTAACCGTCTACAAGAAAGCCAACCAAAAGTATGAGCTTCGATATCCCTCCTGGTGACTGTCTGCAAGAAAGACAACCAACGTTGTGATATCTCTACTCGAGCCGTCTGCGAGAGAGACAGTCCAAGGTGTGAGCATCGATGGCAACACGGCACATAAAAGATGCTGTTTCTTGTTCATTTTTTCTGAATCTGACTATTATTTCACTACCGGATTCAGGGAGTGAATTTACGACCATTCGCTGACGGCGACATTCGATTAACCAGTTAGAATACATATGAACTGCGAAGTATCACCACAACTTTTTAGAGATTCTTTGAATTGCCGTAAAGTATTTTTTCTTAAAAAAAAAAAATCTTATCACTTTTTTGTTCGTCTGATATGTTTTCTTTCCGTCTCAAGCATCAAAACACTATCATTTGTGTATCTGATATTGTTAAGATTACGTTCACGGATTCTTCGGCTTCACACGCTTTCCGTTGATATGAGGTGGAAAGTGTATATTGAATCAACTGATAAATCCACGGCTAGGAAAGTTGGTTCACAGTGTCTTGCTAGACAAATTTTCTTGCCAGAATTTATCTTACATATTTATAAGACAATCATTCAACCTTACCTTGAATAGTTCTGCCTCATCTGGTCTTGTGCTCCTGCTATATGCTTAAAGATTCTTGGTGAAGTCCAAAGAAGAATCTGCAATGTTATTGGTCCTGACCTGACATCTCGGTTTCAGTCACATTTCCTCCGCCGTAGCGTAGTTTTCCTGTGTCTTTCCTATAAATACTTTGATGGTAATTGTTCTGATGAAATTTCCCCTACGGTACCTAGAATTTATGAATTTAAGCGCAGTACTAGATTGGCAGTAAGGTCCCATCATTTTACAGTTGAATTGCTAGATGTTACCGTAAGTTCTATGCTAACAGTTTCTTCTCTCTTACTTCTCGCTTGTGAAACTCTCTTTCGGCTTTTTACTTCCCTGTCAAATGTGATCTTCAAAAATTAAAGGCGATGTCAATCGCTATCTTTTGTTTTCTTAATTCTTGCCCTTTTATTGTCCTTTCTCCTTAATAGCCTATTTTTCTGATATTCCCTAAACCTCAGTAATCATTTGGGTTTTAGTGACTCTATTGTCTTTCTTGAGGTGAAATGATTTTAAAAAATGTCATAGATTAATACTGAAGTTGTGATATTAGTGAGTGTAATACGTGAGTAACCATTTACTATGACGCGCTGTATAAATGTGATATCAGATCAAAATATTTTGTTTTATTTTATACGTGTCAGACAATACCTAAGAGATCAGATGCAAATTAATGAATGCGACCTCCATAGGATAATCATTTGAATGAGCCACATAACCAACTAATGAAGCGAATCCTGAAGCAGAATTAAACCAGAAATTTAACTAGAACCGTGCGGCAAGGACACTGGAACAATAAATGCGATATTCATGATGTGTGTGTGTGTGAGAGAGATAGAGAGAGAGAGAGAGAGAGAGAGAGAGAGAGAGAGAGTCAGAGACACAGAGAGAGACAGAGAGAGAGAGAGACACACACACACACCCACAGACACAGAAAGAGAGAGAGAGAGAGAGAGAGACAGACAGACAGAGTAATACAAATGAAGAAGGATGTGCACTTATGTTTTATAGATCACGCAAAAGCACTTGACAAGTTACGACACAGGGGCATATTTGAACTGCTAGGAAAACTTGATCTATGTGGAAAAGATGTGAGAATAATCCAGAACAAACCTCCTGCATACGGATAGAAAATGAATCGTGTAGCTACTCAAAACTATTTAGAAGATTGTAGCGGACGATGTTAAGGATGCGTGTGAGAGCTTTCAAAATAAATGAATTCAACTCCAGAACGATTTTATGCAAACAAAGAACAACATAACTCACAAATAAAGAAAAAAAAATATATTTACGTGTCTACTGATAGCTAAAAAAGAGTACTTAGCTATAGGTTACGTATATGTATGTATGTATTTATGTATGTGTGTATGTATGTGTGTGTGTGTGTGTGCATGTGCCACGTGGTTGGGTTGAAATTAAGTAGTCCCATAATTGTTCCAAGTGTCACCCTTTAAGTAGTGGGAGTGTCACCTCGAGGTAAGACTGGAAAACGTTTTATACCTACCGCATCCTATGGATGAGAACTAAGAGAGATAGTTAGACATATATATATATATATATATATATATATATATATATATATATATATATATAAAAAAAAAAAGAACAGTAAGATATATAATCCGGTGTTCTTATAGATAATTTTATTTTACAAACAGGGTTAGAACTGTGTAGCGAAAAAACATATTTTAAATCAATTAATTTATAATATATATATATATATATATATATATATATATATATATATATATATATATATATAGCACAAACTGCTCGCTATCGCTTCGTAAAGTAAGATATATTCACTGCTTGATATCTTTGAAACAAAAATTTTTAATGAATATTTCATTCATAAATTGGCTTGTTAATGGTAGTTTTAAAAATAGATGCCAACTTGTTGAAGGCCAAATAAAATGCAAATATCAAACAGTTTTCTGTACTATATGCAAATTATTTAAACCTGAAAAGTGATATTGCCTAGAAGTAAATAATATATAATACAGATATTGAGCTTTTAGTGTGTAAATCTCTCTCTTGATGGGTATATATATTCTGATACTTCCCTGCCCCAGGGCTCCGTCCCTGTGATGGTGGTTTCACGGCTACGACTAGCTTGGACCGGCTCTGACAAGCTATGACCAGCTAAGACCAACTTAGACCAGCGACCCGAGTGAAAACACTCGGGTCCACACGTTAAAAACTGACCTTGTGTCACAACCTGACTCAGTGGGGGGGGGTAAGTAAATATCCTTACCAGTCAAAGGGATCAGTTCCTGTGTTGGTAGTATCACAGCTATGACTAGCTTGGACTGGCTGACAAGCTTGGACCAGATAAACTAGCTATGACTAGCTTAGACCAACTCTGATCAGCTTAGACAAGCTATAACCAGCTAAGACCAGATAAGACCAGCGGCCCGAGTGAAGGCACTCGGGTCCCCACGTTAAAAACCGACCTTGTGTCACAACCTGACTCAGTGGGGAGTCAAGTAAATCAACCACTCTCTTGAGGGGTATACACATTCGGATACTTACCGGTCACAGAGATACGTACCTGCGTTGGTAGTATAACAGGTGGTCATGTTATACAGCTATGACCACCAATGACCAGCTAAGACGAGCTTAGACCAGCTCTGACCAGCTTGGACAAGCTATGGCTAGCTAAGACCAGTGGCCTGAGTGTCTTCACTCGGCTCCCCACGTTAAAAACCGATCTTGTGTCACAACTCGACTCCGTGGGGTGTCAAGTCTTGAGAGGTATACACATTCGGATACTTACCGGTTACAGGGATCCGTCCCAGAGCTGGTAGTATCACAGCTATGACTAACTTGGACTGGCTCTGACCAGCAAGGACCAGCTAAGACTAGCTCTGACCAGATTGGACAAGCTATGACCAGCTAAGACCAGCGGCCCGAGTGGCTTCATTCGGGTCCCCCACGTTAAAAACCGATCTTTTGTCAAAACCTCAGTGGTGGTGGTGGAGGGGATCAAGTAAATACCGTTTGTAAATTCCTCATTGGAGGAGTTTCTAACACATTACTTATCATCTTTCAGTTGCGTCTCTGTCTTTGAGTGGAGTGCACTCAGGGGCTACTCTATCAAAGGACAGAGGGGAAACTGAGGAAAATAATACTGAGAGCTGCCCAGCCCTGGGGAACAGCTGCCCGAGGCCGCGCCCTCTCATTGCGCCAGAAAGACGGGTCTGTGCTCGCAGCGAGGCCAGCGCAACCGACGGTTGCGGTGGCTGAGGGGAATTTTTGTTCCTTGGCCGAGTGTTCGCGCTCGGGTCTCCACCTTAAAAAAAGGCTTTGTGTCATATCTCGTCTCAGTGGAAGACAGAGTAAATACCGTGTTTAAATTACTAAAAAACGTGAGAGAATTGAGCTTCAATTTCGTATTTATTCATATAGATTCCCTAATATAGGTTTTACTTAACTAGCTATTATGTTTCTCTAACTCTTCAAATGTTGAATGTATAATTAATTCTAATTTCTATTTTCCGATCTTTACACTATATTAATTTTATCTTATAAATTGTCCTCTGTTCTGTCACCCATAAAATAAAAATAATTGTTTGTACGGAAAATAAGGATCTACGTACACCAAATCGTCTTTAAATTAAGTTTCAGCAAAAGAATTATCGTTGAACTTTTAAAAGGTAAGCATAAACATTAATTCAATACTTAAATGCAGCGATTAATTTTGAGTTCTTCTGTAGTTTATTGATGCCTATCACATTTACTCCTCCCTAGCTATTGTGATGATGGCCAAAGCAAGAGTCCCCTAAAGGAGTTAGCTTAAATGCCGCCCGATAGGACTCCCTTTAAGCTAGCTTAAAATTTTAAACACGCTGCAATTTTGGTTACTAAAGGAAAATAAAAGGTACTCCTCTTGAATCATGAAATCAACGATAATGGCCAGTATAATATATTAATATATATTTTAACCTCGCATAATCTGGCAACCCTGAATGTGAGCTCAACGAAAATCGTTCCCTGCGTCTAACTTCTAGGGCTTTTGAATGAGCTACGAATCATTGAAATCGGACCAGTGGAGCGATGGAGTTGCTTGGACACACACACACACACACACACACACACACACACACACACACACACACACACACACACACACACATACACTGTACTGTTATATATATATATATATATATATACAGGGAGAGAGAGAGAGAGAGAGAGAGAGAGAGAATTATCTTTCCTTTTATTGTCTTGAATTGAATGCCACCCAGTGCACGTTGAGCGAAGTTCACAGGTAGACAATGTGAGGTAATCCCACAAGTTGCCTTAAGAAGTCTGGAGATCAAAATGAAACGGAACGTCGTGACAGAAAACAAAGAAAGAATATCTTAGGTGGATTGTAAATGATGTAAATTATAAATTCTTTTGTTCTGAATGTCCTAATTTTAGTTCAGTTTCGTTGTCTGCAGCATAAAACTTTCGAATATTGTGTTCTGTCCTGCTCTCGGTGGCACTGCCCTTGATTCATTTTCGTTATTCACTAAACACCTGTTTATCTACGATATAAAAGAGACCAGCTTGGAGATTGTTTCCAGTAAAGGTGGCTATCGATACTTGCTGGAAAAGTCATTCATCGCGTTCTTTAATTGAAGAGCTTTGATTGTGTCCATAGTCTGCAATTACGATAATACCAAGACAGTTGAACATTTCGACCGATTGCGCGTCCTTAGTCAGCTCGTAGAAATGCTGACTGCTAAAGCGATTTCTCCAACGAGATCTGGTGTGTGATTGACACATGAACATAAATGGCAATTTTCTTGCCAAATCTTGAATCCCACTTTGACTTAATGTTGATTCCTTGACCGCCACGTGATTTTATATTAAGATCTCAAGTGGTTTTGTTTTATGGCCGACAAATGGGGTCTTTGAAGTCGGGTCTTCTAGGTGGCACCCAACTTGACCGAAGGAGAACCAAAGGACATAAATGTGATCTTTCGGGATCAAGCGACGGCAAGCCGGATATTGCTGATTTCCGGATAATGACCTATATTAAGAGTTATATTTGGCCCTCGTGTTCGTGTTGTCAGCTAAACGTTGTGATATTGTGATGGGAAGCGAGTGGGTAGTAGAAAGAGTCGATTGGGAAAACTGAGCTGCTAATGCGACATAGCAGAAGTTGTCTGTTCCAAGTGCCACCCTTTAAGTAGTCGAAGTGTCCCATTGAAAGAAGACTGGACAACGCCTTATACCTAACCATCCTGTGTGTGAGAGCTGAGAGAGAGAGAGAGAGAGAGAGAGAGAGAGAGAGAGAGGGAGAGGGAGGGAGAGGGGAGAATGAGAGAAAGAGAGAGTATTATCCTTTCTTTTATAGTCCTGAATAGACCGCCACTTAACGACTGAGTAAGCGAAGACCTGAATAAAGTACCTAAATATATTGGAAACAGGGTTCGAGGTGTCATTTCTCACTGTGTTCTGTGATCGTGAAACGGGCTTTTTTTTAAATTTTTGGTGCACACCGGTGTGAACAATTGATTGGTTGATTTTTTTTGGGGGGGGGATTTCATCTTCTATGAGTTAATTAATGCCAAGATCTAAATACTCTGAACACAATTTATGCCTTCAACTACAGATAAAATGTATTGGTGGTAAGTCTATTGGGTTGGTGCATAATTATCAGGCGTTTTTTTTAAACAATATTTATTATGAAGAAAGAAACATAATAATTCAACAACTACATTTTTAAATGATTTTTCCGGAGCGTATGATAATCGACACGCAATTTTATAATCTGAAAATAAAATATTTTTATGAAAAAAGTAAACAAAACAACAATCTTTATTAACAAATAACTCGCCTACAAAAACGCCTGATAATTATGCACCAAGTCAATACCATAATTGCTAGTTATTTTGCTTTAAAATTGTATTGTAGGTAATTTTACTATAAATAACCATTGTTGGCATTTTTTCATATCAATATGTATTGCTGGAATTTTTGTTATATAAATTTATTTTTATACTTTAATAGTACTTTGTTTTTGTTTGAGGGTCCATTATTGGGGTTCTAACAGGTGCTACCACACCGAATCAGCATGGACCTGGGAACAACAGAAAGGTGGTTCGAAGCTCCTTAAAATCTCTTGCTGCCGGGTGTAGTTTATCGTCATACCCAGGACGGCACATTGAAAAATTTTTTTATTTTTATAAATAGGGGTTAAGATCACCCAAACACTATGATTATATCTAAAATCCGGGAAACTGTACAATAATTATTACCCATTTATATCTTCTGCCAACAGGAGGCGCTTTCCATCGACTGAATTAATACTTGGTATGCAGTGAGAATTTGAACTGGCTTCCTAATTACACAGAGATTTTGATGTTAGTTGAATTGAGATAACCTGCGGGAATGACAAAGTTAAATGTCATGTATAGATGATATTAAGGAGTCCCCCTTTCAGCAAACAATCAGTTCATCGTTTATTAAAATATTTATAGCGTCAATGCACGATTTAGGAGTAAGAAATAACGTAAGAACGGGATCTAAAGAATGTAAAGAACAAAAGAGATTAAAGAATAAAAGATTTATAGAATAAAAGATGTAATGGATGTAAAGAATAAAGGAATAGACAAAAGATGGAATGCAAACATTAATAGAGTTTAAGGAATAACAGAATCGCGCAATACAAATAAATATAAAAAAAGATTGGATTGGAATTATTTATGACTACCTCTGTCCCATAGTAATTGGTACATTTGCATACACATTTCATACACTAAATGTACCAAACATTATGGGACAGAGGTAGTCTAATATATTGCAATCAATTTCTATGGGAACACTGTAGCATATCAGGATTAAAGAGAACCAGCTTAGAACTAGCAGCAATCCTTCCAATTTGGGATTGGAATTATTTATTACTACATCTGTCCCATAATAGTTGGTACCAACCATTATGGGACAGAGGTAGTCTAATATATTCCAATCAATTTCTTTGGGAACATTCTAGCCACTATTATTATTATTATTATTATTATTATCTCATTTCTATGCTACAAGAGAAATGGAAACATCAAGAGAATGGAGAGAAGAAAAATTATGAGTAAAGTAAGAAACGTAGAGAAAATCAAATGGAGAGAAAAGCAGATGAAAGTTAAAAAATGAAGCGAGATAGACGAAAGAAAACATGGTTCTGAATGATTTCTCCAAGAAACATTTTTCTGCTTTCTATTCAAGAAGGAAGAATTGATTACAAGTATTAGATCTAATTTGTTAACTAATTGTTAGATTATAGTAACATTATTATTATACATAAATAAAAATAAAATATGAAATAATAATAATGAAAATTATAAATAATATAAAATAATAACATAAATATATTGTATAAAGTAAATTAGATAAAAATTTAAAATAAAAATTCTCCGAGCATGCAATAAAAACTCTTCCTTTCGGAAATACGAACATCCCGCCAAAAGACGTTAAATTCAATCTCTTCGCAACGAACCTTGGTACGGGCAACACGTGTCCGACCTCTTTGCGAAATGGCTTGGAATAACATGGAGTAAATTCACCCTTTTATCACATGTACCATAAAACAATTGTAACCTAAAAAATGCATAGATCAATACACAGAAAGATACAAATAAGTTGTATGAAATTAACCTACAATTTGCCATGCTTTACCTGTTATTTCTGTACGTTTTATTTCATGTCAAATATGCTTTTATCTCCGTGAACACAAGGCTCATTTCTGCTGCTATAATATGAGCGAATCCCTTACAACATTTTGATGACCTGCATAAGAAAAATTAACTATTTACCCACAAGATATCGCCAACATATACTTTGCTAAAAACTGTTTCAATAACAGGTTGTGGTCAATGGTAATGTAAGTTGAACGTTTCTCTCCTCCAGTCAGTGGTACAAACTGCGTGTTTTCTAGAGCTTTACTTGGAATCGTCTCTTAATTTTTTAAGGCTGCCTTCAATACAGTGTCATCTGCATATCTTACACTGTTGATGATGTGCTCATCCGTAATAAATCCCGATGGGACCCACAGCTCCCTGTCGTTTCTGTTTTCGTGTACTTGTTTAAATTATAAACACTTAATTGAAGTCCATTTGGTTCCCCGATGATTGACCGCTTGGAAAAGGCACAGCTGAATAGAACTGATAATGATGGCACGAGGGAAGTGAGAGAAAAGAAAGACGGCGAGGAAAAGAAAAAGATAGGGGAGGGAAAGAGAAAGTGTGACAGAGATTAAAGATAAAAGGAGAAAAGAGAGAGAGAGAGAGAGAGAGAGAGAGAGAGAGAGAGAGAGAGACAAAGAAAGAAAGAAAGAAACGTAAAGAAAAATATGTTGGCGTAAATTACTATTTCCGTGTCTTTCTGTAATCGTAATCTCGCTTAAGGCAGTGAAAAGAAGGACCTGCTACACAGAGAGGGAAAGAGAGAGTGAGAGAGGGCGAGAGAGGGGGAATAAAGAGAATAGGAGAGAGGAGAGAGAAAGAGTGAGAGAAAGAGAAGAAACGCGAGGGAGAGAGAGAAAAGAGAGATGGTGAGGTAAAGAAAAAGAAAGACGGCGAGTAAAAGAGAAAAAGAAAAAAAGATAGGGGAGGTAAAGAGAAAGAGAGAGAGAAAGGGTGAGAGATATTAAAGATAATGGGAGAAAAAAGAGGAACGGTGAGAGAGAGAGAGAGAGAGAGAGAGAGAGAAGAAACACTAAGGAGTGAGAGAAAAGAGAGACGGCGAGGGAAAGAGAGAGAAAAGAAAGATGACGAGGAAAAGAGAAAGATAGATAGGGCGTGGGAAAGAGAGAAAAAAAAGAGATACATTGTGAGGGAAAGAGAAAGAAAAAGAAAGGGCGAGAGAAATTAAAGAGAATAGGAGAAAAAAGAGGAACGGTGAGAGAGAGAGAGAGAGAAATAGAGAGAGAGAAGAAACGCGTGAAGAATGGAGAAAAAGAGAGACAATGAGAGAAAAAAGATAGGGTGATAAAAAGAGAAAAAAGTGAGAGACATTGTGAGGGCAAGAAAATGAGAAACGGGCAGGATAGAGAAAAAAGGTGTGGCACAGTCCGGTTGTGTGTTTGTGTGTGTGTGTTTGTGAAGAGAGAGAGAGAGATGTGTGTGTGTGTGTGTGAGTGTGTGAGGGATAAAGTGTGTGTGTGTGTGTGTGTGTTAGAGAGAGAGAGAGAGAGAGATCAATGAAAAGACGCAAAACGCGCAGGGAAAGAAAGAGTAAGAGATTACACAACGGAGAAAGAGGAACGGCAAGAGAAGAGGGCAAGTGTGAGGAAAAGAGAAAATTAAGTAGAGGAAGGGTGAGGGAAGGAGTGAAGTGGGGAGGCGAAGGAAAGACAAGAAGAAAATTCCACGGAGAGAGTGGGAGGGAAAGCGAGAAAAAAGAGGATTGGAAGAAATAGAGAACGGGAAAAACAAATAAGAAAAGGAAAAGAATATAGAGGGAGTGGGCGAGAGTCACAATTATAGGAAAGCAATAAAAGATAGAAAGAGAGAGAGAGAGAGAGAGAGAGAGAGAGAGAGAGAAAGGAAATGAAAGAAAAGAGATGAGAGAGAGAGAGAGAGAGAGAGACGAGTGGTGAAAATGAGAGGGAAGAGGAATATGTTTTAAATAACAACTGAATGTGTCTACATTTTGCCGTATTTACCAACTCACGTTTTCCTCTCAAAAGAGAGACACATGGATATATATATATATATATATATATATATAATGGTAGATGAAGTAGGTAGTTCTGTAAATACTGCAGTGGAAGAAATTTGGAAACGCGTATAAGTTTTCCTGACACGAGATATCGACTGACCTGGCCTGAATTCGTGTTAATATAGCTTTTCTAACTTCTGATATCAGGAATCTTCCTGGCTTCCATGGCAACACTGACGAGTTGTCATGGTGACCAGACGGTGAAATATCGAGGAAGAAAACCGAAAAGTCATGCAGCATTTAAGTTGGCAATTTTTGCACCAAAGTGAATTTTTTTTTATATACTGAAACCCTAAATACATTTTACACAATGTCGATCGTTTCGTGACGTCATCGCCTCTTTTGTGTTGCAACATTCCACAAAAGTCTTATTATGCTTTCTTTGTACCGAAGACATTTCATCTCGGCGGATTAAAAGAAAACTCCAGAATCCAAAGGAGAAATCAAAAACGCATATTATGTAACTTATCTTGGAATCCACCTCCGCGTCGGTGTAAAGCTCGTTTAAATTAAATTCATACAGAGATGTCCTTAAGGACACATGGCACAGTGGATAAAAGGCCTTGGTTAGATTCAGTGACAGGACCCAAAGAGTTGTGAGTTCAATACCTGGTTATGGCGGTGGAGAGGACAATTAACAGGAGATAACTGATAACTGACATCATTTAGACATGGCACGTGGAACTAGAACAGTCTACCCCAGTGAGCGAAATAAAAGGATATTCCAACTACCTGAAGAAGGCCGGAGCGTACAACGGCCGAAACGGTGTGATAAATATGGCAACAAACATGAGGACAATAGTCCGAATAATGTAAATAGTGCACATAATACGTCATCTCAGAAATATAGACAGCTACATTTAGTTCTGTGTTGAATGTTTTTTATTAGGTAGATCTCATATGTCTTTGTCCTGAGGTGTTAATGTGTGTGTGTGTGTGTGTGTGTGTGTGTGTGTACGTTTGGGTTCTAGTGGACATTTTTATGTCTGATAATGTTCGTGAGTATAATTCCTCAAGATCGTAGTGGGATGTTGGCGAGTCATATTCCTAGTTGGTCTTGCGGAATTTGAATGATAATGTGTGTGCATGTGTGCATGTGTGCATCTCGCGTGCATTTTTGTTTCTGTCTGGTAGTGACCGTGTGTTGATTGGGGAATGTTTGGTGTGGGAGTGAGAGACTTAGGTTACATCAAGTGTAAAGTGTGTTTGATGTGTGCTTATCGACGGGCACGTGTTTATTAGTAGCCCCTCTAAATATTTTCTTTCTAGTAAAGCATGTTCTTTACTTATTAGGTGACGTTTTTATACATCGAATGTTGTATATCTTCTCTCTCTTCTTCTCGCTCATTCGGAGGTCGTTAAATGTTTTGAGTCAGGGATGAATGGACGTCAGACACAAATAATGTTATATTTTTATTAATATTCATGTCGACATGTACTAACTATCCAGTGGAGGGAGGCTCAACCAATCAAAATTGACTTCCTTATTTTGACTTGCATCTGGCCTCGAAGGTCAACCTGCGGAACTCGCAGCTGAGATATAATTCCCTCTAAAAGTAATAGTCTGCTAAAGTATTAACACGAATTTATGGCCTGTTTTATTTCTGCGTGTTAAGGGCTAATTCGGCCACTTGTCACAACGTAGGTCTCTCCTATGTATGTAGATAAACATAAGTATACGGGTTCTGTCTGAAAGTAACGGGATTGATTTCAATTCCAAGTAACAAACTACATGGTTTTCCCTTCAAAGTGACCCCCTTCGAGTCTAATGCACTTTTCCATCCTTCACTGCCACGCTTCTATGCGCTGCTTGACGGATTCTTCCTGGATGCCCCTCAGTCCCGTCGTTACGGCCCTGTTGATGGCATCCACGCCTTCAAAACGGGTCCTCTTGATGGTCCCATTGAGCTTGGGGAAAAGAAAATAGTCACGTGATCAGGTGAATATGGAGATTGTTCGATGAATGGATGCTCAGTGCGTTGTGAGCAGATGCAATTTTGTTCCAGTGTCCTTAATGAAACCAGTTCGTAAACTTAAGGAATCAGCACATATGCTAGGTCACAAAAATCTCTTGAGCTGACCAAGCATAGAAATGAATACAATATGGGAACCAGTAATAAGGAGTGCCAGAGAAAAGCAATAATAACAACAAAAGTTGCAATATGAGCTCTGGTAAAAAAATAAAAATAATGATAACAGCAAAACATTGCAATATGAGCATTGGCAAAAATGGTTGCTGAAGACATTAAGTTTATGTCCCAGAAATTCATACACAGATGTCTTTAAGTCACAGCGGATAAAAGGCGTTGTTTAGATCCAATGACAGGACCCAAAGAGTTGTGAGTTCAATACCTGGTTACGGCAGTGGAAAACTTGGAGAGGTGAATTAACAGGAGATAACTGATAACTGACATCCATTAGACATGGCATGTGGAACTAGAACAGTCTACCCCAGCGAGAGAAATAAAAGGTTCAGTTCGACATTCCAACCACCTGAAGAAGGCCGGAGCGTACAACGGCCAAAATGTGATAAATATGGCAACAAAGATGGGGATAATAATCCGAATAATGTAAATAGTGAACAAAATGTATCGGAACTTTCTCTTCCCTAATTCACCCCTGCAAAAAAACAAAAAAAAAAAAACAAGAAAAATCTGATGAAGCCTGAATAAAATCGAAACATGTTATATTTATAAACTTTTTCTATTTGTTCCTTATCCTATCATACCTATGTTTTATAAGCTACACAAAGTATTTGATAAGTTACGACACAAAGATATATTTGAACTGTTAGGAAAACTTGATTTATCTGGGAAAGAATTTTAGAATAATCCAGAATATATACTGGGAGCAAACCGCCAGCATAGAAATAGAAAAGGCGTAAAGAGAAATAGAAAAGAGCATAAGACAAGGGTGTATCTTCTTGCCGGATTTAGTCAACCAAAGAAGGGAGGCTATCCTAAGAGAATTAGAAGTCCTACCGGGATTTACTTTTGCTGGACACAACAACATAAAATACGCAGACGGCACTGTGTTGCTAGCAGACACAGAAAGAAAACTAAAGGACCTTCTAGACAAGGTAGTAAAGGAAAGTGAGAAGAAAGGACTAACTATCAGCTGTAAGAAGGTAGAATCTATGGTTATCAGGAACGTTGGATCGCCCAAATTGCGAGCTATAAATTGGTAATGTCAAAATCACTCCAGTACTGGAATTTGATTATCTTGGAAGTTTTTCAACGAAAAACGAAAAATATGACAGCGAAATACTAAGGCTCATTGGAATAACGAAAGATGCTTTTCATAAGCTAAGCAAATTATTAAGAAACATACAAATTTCGTTATAAACAAAAGATCACTGAATTGCAATGTAGTATCCCTTTCCTATATGATTTTGAGTACTGGACAATGTCCTCACAGGTGAAGAAGAGACATGAGATAATGGAGATGTGCTTCTACAGAAGAACGTCGTAACAATTACCAAGGAGGCGGACCTTGACTTATCTTGTTGGCACTCCCACATTTTTTAAAGACAACCAGAAGAAAAAGCTTTACCAGCGTTCTTGTAAGACTGATGAAGGATATAAATAGGCTCCATAGCAACGAAAAAAAAAAGAAAGAAAGAAAGAAGCATTCCGCGGCCCAGCCTAGGGATGCTTATCATCTCTCAGTTGCGTCTCTGTCATCGGGTAAAGTGTGATTAAGTTGTGGCCTGTGTCTGCAGACAGAGACCCAGCTGAGGAAATACCAACAAGCGATCGTAGGCCATCAGCTTTTGTCCCTCCAGCTATCTCCAATAGGCCATCAGGTCCTGCCATTCCAGCCGTCTCCAGTAGGCCATAGGCTCTTGCCGCTCTGGCCACCTCCAACAGGCTTCCTGCACCAAACATCCGCAGCAGCAGCGACGGTATGCAATAGGATAACACGCTTCATCAAACACAAAACTGTCCTTTTCAAGACAACGTTTTCTAGCGACCACAAAACTATCCTTTTTAGAACAACGCTTTCCAGCGAACATAAAACTGTACTTTTCATGTCAATGCTCTCCAGCGACTAAAAACTCTACTTTTCAAGACAACGCTCTCCGGCGACACAAAAAATGTCCTTTTAAGGACAACCCTGTCCAGCGACCACTACTTAAAGTAAAACAGAGCGTCTATTCAAATACGGTTATCCATTAAAAAATAATGTTTCAACTAATAAAAAAGATGCCTATAGATATTTGTCTGCATATTATAAGTTTCCTCTTGAGATAAACTTTTTTGTCTTTTTTTATTTTTATTAAATTTGCTACCCGGCGAAAGGCCGGCGTTCATTGTTTGCCAAACGAACTTGTTATGTGTGCGATTGGAATCAATACATTATCCTGATCTGAAAGAGTTTCCCAATTCAAACACTGGTGTAGATTTATTTCATTAGAAACGTAGACGTTGTCCCTTGCCCTTTTGAAAATCAGATTACGATTAGCGCCTTTTGATTTATACCGTGAGGACGCCTCTCCACCCCAGGAAAGAAATACAATACAGTCCGAACTCTTTAATCTGGTACCGCTGGGATCAGGCCTCGACCGCGAACCACAGATGTCAAAAACTCTGAAAAAAACTCCTACGTGAACATAGCCTTGCCAGCTGCTTCCACATCTATATATTTGTGTTATCAAAGGTAGAACAAAGCTTAAATCAGCAAATAAAGCAATCATTAATGTTTCCAAACAATGTTTTTATTGTTTCATGTAATCTTTTTTATGTATCGTGTCCTCTCAGGACGTAGGCGATTATGGCTCTCCACGCCTTTCGATTTATGAGCTTAAGAAAGACACTTCTCCATCTCAGGAAAGAAATACAATACAGCCTGACCTCTTTAACCTGCTACCATTATTTACATTAGTTATATTTGGACTATTATCCTCATCTTTGTTGTTGTTATCACAACGTTTCGACTGTTGTACACTCCCGCCTTCCTCATGGTCTGGTTCACCGTTTGAATACCCAACTACCAAACAACACTATGTTTAGCACTCTTTTCTGTGTTTCTGGCGAAGTTTTTTTTTTTTTTTAGGAAATTTTATAGATAAATTTTCATGAAATACTAAGGTTAAAAAAAGCCTAAAACAAAATTTCATATATACTATTTTTGTGTCTGTCTATATTTCTGAGATGAGGTATTATGTACAATATTTACATTAGTCGGATTATTGTCCTCATCTTTGTCGCCATATTTGTCACAACGTTTCGGCCGTTGTACGCTCCGGGCTTCTTCAGTTGGTTGGAATTTCGAACTGAACCCTTTATTTCGATCACTGGGGTAGACTGTCCTAGTTCCACGTGCCATGTTTGATGGATGTCAGTTATCAGTTATCTCCTGCTAATTTTCCCTGTGAAAGTTCTCCACTGCCTTAACCAGGTATTGAACTCACCTTCTTTGGGTCTGTCACTGGATTTAACCAACGCCTTTATCCACTGTGCCATGTGTCCTTGAGAAAATCTGGGTATGAATTTCTGAGTATTATAAACCGAATGTTTTCAGCATCATTTTTACCAGTGCTCATATTGCAATTTTTGCTGTTATCATTGCATGTCTTTACCAGAGTTCATATTGCAACTTTGTTATCATTGCTTTTCTCTGGCACTCCTTATTACTGGTTCCCATATTGTATTTATTTCTATGCTCGGAATATAAAGGAGAGACAGGCCGCCCCCTCAAGGCAAGGCTTCAAGAACACCAGAAAGCTGTAACACGAGGGGAAGTAGAAAAATTAGGCGTGGCTGACCACATATGGAGAGAGAAGGGAGATCACCGCCCTCTGTGGGATCATGTTGAGATCATAAACAAAGAACACCATTGGAAAATTCGTAAACTTAAGGAATCAGCACATATGCTAGGCCACAAAAATCTCCTGAGCCGACCAAGCATAGAAATAAATACAGATAAAACTATAGTAAAGCCGTTGAACAATACTGATGTCAGACGCTTTCGAATATCATTGGCACTAATAGCACTTGCTCGATAATACTCTCTCGAATAGTAAACCGTATATTGATCCGAATAGAGAAAGAGTATAGTGAATAGTATAGAGAATGGCGGTCCGTATATTAATAGAGGATAGACTAGAAATGGCGATCACTTAGACACACGCTACCTTACATATATGCATTTCCTCTATGGTCACAGGGTCTACTTAATTCAATAATGGGATTGCCTGTGTTTGCTTACTGGCGATCTATGTTCACACTCAAGTGTCGGCAGCGACATTTTATTCCGATATGAAAAATTTGAACGTAGTTTTATAGCTTCAACTACAGGTAAAATGTATTGTTCATTTTGCTATAAAATTTATTGTTAGTAATTGTTGAAACTGTAAAAAAAAATAATAGTAATAAAAGACTCAAAATTTATTTAAACAAACAGCGAACAATCAAAAGAAGTACAATCCTTACAGTTAGTTTTGGATCATAAACTTAACAAGACCACAAATGACAATGTGTTTATAGGATCGCTTCAGGCAGAAACTTGGATAATCATGGAATAATTCTTCCCACAAAATTACGGTACCAAAATGTATTTATATGGTCGGTACTCCACTATATTTACAGTTAGTTTTGGATCGTATTCTTGGGAAGATTGTTCTTTAAATGGGTAAAAAATCGCAGTCAGGCAAAGACTCATCGGATTTATTTAACTTCTTCGAGACAATCAGAAGCGAAGTCTTCCGGTACCAGGATTTATTTATCTGCGATCATAAACCCACATAAGATAAAATGACATTGTATTTATAGGAGACTTAGGAAGAAAACTTAAAGAACTCTTACATAAGTTTCTTTTGTGATGTCAACGAACACTCGTTGCCACTTTTTTGATGTCAACGAATACTCGTTGTCACTTTCGTAATGCTCGTTGTAGTAGAGACTTTGTAATCGCAGTAGTGATCCGAACAGAGAAATAGTATAGTGAATAGAGTAGAGAATAGCGGTCCTTATAGTAATAGAGGATAGACTAGAAATCAGTCAGTTATGTGCCATGCGTGATACACGCTTAGGCGATCATGTATCTTTCGATACATGACTGACGGGGCAGATTTTTCCCGCAGTAGGTTGCCATGTTTTTCTGCAGTAGACCAGTTGCCATTCAAAGCTAAAAAAAGCCTGTCTGTCCTGCTACTTATCCTTAGCTTAGAGGGGGGGGGAGAGAAGAGGATACATACCTTTCCTAAGTGTATTAACACGTAAGTGACTGTAATTGATTCAACTGGAATTCGAACTCGGCTCTCCGATTCCTGAATCCGAGCTGCTATCCATTACCCCATCGTGCCTCCTAGATTAGAAATAGTGATCCGAATAGTAATAGAGGATAGACTAGAAATGCCGATCGTTAGTCGTCAGCTACTTCCTGCATGTATGCGTTTCCTCTATGGTCATGTGGCCTACTTAATTCAATAATGGGATCGTGTTTGCTCACTGGTGATCTATGTTCAAACTCAAGTGTCGGTAGTGACACTTTATTCCTATATAATAACTATATTATACAAGCTATCTGAAAGCAGATTGAAAGGATCATGAAGAAGAAAAATCAGTGCGATACCATGTCAGATCGGACAAGGCCCGGATGAACAACGGCCGCGCGTCGCATTGACTTAATCCAGGATGGGCGTGGCAATTGAATGACCGGCGCGACTAGCACAATCTAACTACCAACACAAGGTGCGACCATCCGAACATGGGATGTTCGCACCCTCTATGCTTTTTAGAGAAAACATGCCAGGTGTAGAAGCCATGCCAGCAGCAGTGAAACGACGATGGGCTGGGCACGTCTATCGTTTGGACGATTCGCCCTGTGTAGTGAACTAAATTGCGGGAAGCGACGGTGTGGCGGCCAGAGTCTACGCTGTAAAGACTGCATCTAGAGGGGTACCTGAAAGCGATGCAGATCGATGTAAACAATTAGAAACAGGCGGGTGCGAACCATCCTGCATGTCACCGAATGCTTCAAACTGGAGTAGCAACAATCGAAGCATCGAAGCTGTCCAGATACCAGCGAGCATCAACCAGGATAAATCTCCGCCATGTCTTTCAAAGCGCCTGGCCTAGACGAATCTCGTTGAATACGACGGACAGTTGATGATGGTAACACAATAACAACACAACTGGAGAGCCTCGCAAGGGACCGGATCGGCTGGCGGTCTCTCTGCGTCGCTGGAGTGGAGCACTTCGAGGAGGAGAGACGAGGAGCGCACGAGGGCTAACGACGCCAGCGTCATCTGCAACCTGCCAATTCCGCACCGGGCATGTTTCCCTGCAACCTGTGCCCGAGAACTTGTTCGCTGATCGGGCTGCTATCTCATTTGGCAGACCACAGAAGACAAACGGAGATGGAAGGACAGCGTCATCGTCAGCAATAACGGACAGCCTATATATATATATATATATATATATATATATATATATATATATATATATATATATATATATATATATATTGATGTATGTTTCATTAAATAATATAGACAAGTTTTGTCTATTTAAGTAAGTTCCTTTCATATTGTCTGATAAGCTTAATAACATTATCATTGAAAGACGAACGGAAATCACCATATTGATACATGTTTTAATCCTATCTTAGCGTTCGGCTTACATATGCCATTGTCAAAGATGACAATTACATTTCAGTATATTAGACAGTACATGGACAAAACAATAATAATAGTCTGTTTATGTTGCATGAAAAATTTCAAAGCAACGACAGATTCGTGTATACGAGACGCGGAAGCGAAAATCGCATCGCAGTTCGTGACGTCACACATAACCACGCGAGAGTGAAAACGAGAAGTATTAAATATGGAAAGCCGTTGGTATAAACCAATGGCTTCTGTTATCAATTATAGGCATTTAAGAATATTTGTGGAGATTTCGTAGTTTATTTTGTTCAGGTTAGGTTTCAATGATAATGTTATTAAGCTTATCAGACAATATGAAAGGAACTTAGTTAAAATAAATAGACAAAACTTGTCTATATTATTTAATGAAACATGCATCAATGAAAAATTGCTGCCTAAATACACAATATATATATATATATATATATATATATATATATATATATATATAATTTAAATAAGGTGAATTTCGGCAGCAATAATTCTCTCAAACATGCTTGGTTAAATAATATGGACATGTTCTGTCTCAATTTTTGTTTAATTTTTTAAATTTCCGAATTAGGTGTTTCGTGTTATAGGTAAATTTACCAAAGTTCATATTTATTTTCATTTTATATTATTTTTCCCTGAGTCCCCTATGGTTGTTTCTCAATTCGTTTTCAAGGATTGCTCCGTGTGTAGTTACGCAACTGTTTTTTTTTTTTTTTAACTCCGGTGTTCTCATGTTTGATGAAACCAAATTAAAGTCATCCAAGGTGACATAATTTTTATGTATGTTTATATATATATATATATATATATATATATATATGTGTGTGTGTGTGTGTATGTGTGTGTAAATGCGCGTGTGTGTGTATATATATATTAGTTTTAAAAACTGCTTGCACTCATCAATATATTTTCCTTTAGCCTCGATTACTGCAACATAAATTTTTGGTATTCGTTGCAAAAAGTTTCTCAAAGTATAAGTTCGATAATTGATTCCATTCTTTTTTCAATGGCTCTGAGAGCCTCTTTTTCATTTTCTTTTCACTCTTCTGCCAAGTTCATACCATGCTAATTCTGGGGTGGCTTCAAACTTTTGAACTGTAGTGTGTCTATATATATATATATATATATATATATATATATATATATATATATATATATATATATATATATATATATAAGGTGTATTTCGACAGCAATAATTCTCTCAAATGTGTTTGGTTAAATAATATGTTCTGCCCATCAATTTTGATTTCATTTTTCAAATTTCCAAATTAGGTGTTTCGTGTTATAGGTAAATTTAAAAAGTTCATATTTATTTTCATTTTATATTATTTTCTCCCTAAGTCCTCTCAGATCTTTCTCCATTTTTTTTCAAGGATTGTTCTGTGTGTAGTTACGCAACTGTTTTTTTTTTTTTTAATTCCGTCATTCTCACGTTTGATGGAACCGATTTCAAGTCACTCAAAAGGACGTCACATAAACTGTGATACTTAATATTTTTTTGTGTGCGTGTTTTTTTAAACACATTTTAGTATACGGTCCTCTATGGCGGAGGATACCTTATTTAATGTCAGCTGCTTCTCTTTTATTACAACAGCCTCCAGAATTTGAAGTCTTTCTTTGTACTGTGTCCTACATAAAACTTTAGTGTCATTTACTACTATTTCTTCTATGTTAATAGCATTTCACTTATTTGTCATATTGTCATCTATACGTGCGCGAATTGCAATATATATATATATATATATAGTGCATATTTGCCTCTAGCTAGGATCGAAACTCGACTGAATTGGCGTCAGTCGGGGATTCTTGACGTACGACAGGGAAGAAGGTGAATTTAAGCGTATTTTTAGATAAACACACAGTTTGAGAGAGACTGAGAGAACTCGATTCGATTTACCGAAGAGTCTTGCATTATTAGCCGTAATAGTCCCTGTTTACAAACCCACACTTTCTTCCCAAAACAAATTTTTCAGAAGCATATATATTGTCCCTTTCTGCTTGAAGGGTCATAAAACAATTAAGGTTTGTCCTTAATTGTTTTATGACCCTTCACGCAGAACTCTTCATTGACAATTCTAGAAAGAAAATTCGGATTGCCAACACACAAACAGAATGTCTCATATCGAGAATATTCCACATTGAACATGAAGAAAAATTAATTATTTTTAATAATATGTAAAAATCTCCACTTTCACCTGAAGACGGTTGCGAGACCAGACCAAAAACACGTGTCGTGAAATTATGTAAAACAAAAGTATAATATTTTTTCTCAATAAATCCACATTACAACCAAAAAAACGTTTGCGGCACCCTCTTCTTTTTTAATATACATACTTTTCTCTCGTTGGAACCACTACATATTTCTTTTATATATTTATATATATATATATATATATATATATATATATATATATATATATATATATATATTCTGCTTCTGGATTATTGGAATGATCATTATCATTATTTACATGTAGACTATTGTCCTCATCTTTGTTGTTATTATTGCCTTCTGTCTGAATTTCTGGGATTAGAAGTTATTACTGAAAATAATGAGGAAAAAGAAAATAGTTTTGTAATGGATAGCTATCCATAGTTTTTTGCCTTACCAGTTGCACCGTTGATGATGATATCAGAAAGAGATGGAAAGTACTTGGGAAATAAAATTGATTTTCACTGTTACAGTGCATTTCTTGCCTTATTTAATTGTGACATACGAAAAAATATTCGTAAATATGAAAGGATTATGATCAAAATAAGCAGGCATAATGTTTGTAATTTATTCAATCAGACTTGCCTAAAACAATAAAGATGAGGACTCTAGTCCGAATAAATCAGGGTATAATAGTGATAATTCTTGATCTCCGAAATTCAGATATTTTATCTATAACAACAAAGATCGGACACTAGTCCGAATAAATCAGCGTATATTAAAGATAATGTTTCACTTAAATCAATCATCGTTTTTGTTGAGGTAATTAATGTTGGCTTTCATACTTTCATTAAATATTTTAAGACATTTTTTTATGTTTATACATTCTTTTTTATAGATAAAATATTTAAGTAAATGCTCTGTTTATAATAAAGAGTATTAACGACATTTACCGGTCTGAATATCCGAGAAATTTTCAGAGAAAATATGCGTCCTCCGACATGAATCGAACCTGTATCCTATACGGAACCTTAAATATTTGTATCTATAAAAAGAACGTATAAACATAAAAAACGTCTTAAAATAATTGTCGAACTTTGTCCATTTCATAATGTGTGATTTCATTAAATAGCATAACCATATAAAAAAATAAAAATATAAACCGATATTTTTTTACACTTACTGGTTAGCTATTATTTCTGATAAAGATATAAACCTTTGTAACGATTTCACGTATTTTTATTTCAATAAATTTTATTTAATTCATTTTTTATTAATGTAATAACCATTTGTCATTTTTGTCGGACATGCACATTAGGGCTTATTGGAAACGAGGTATGTACATGACATGGCAATAGCTAAATGATTAAGTTGTACATTTTAAACTGTCCTAAATGAACTCGCGGTTACAGGAAGCTCGACAAGCGACTTATCCAAATGAAATATGCTTGCTATTAAAAAAAATAAAACTATCTGCACTTTGACCTGTCTTTTATCCCGCAGATTTCACGCTTTGACTATGAAATGAGTCAAAGGCGAGAAATGAATTGAAAAGGGCAAAGAGAGAGAGAGAGAGAGAGAGAGAGAGAGAGAGAGAGAGAGGGTGGGGGCTGACTAATTCATCTGGAATCCATCAATGTCACCAGTGTGCGTTGACACCCTAAAAATAAAGTTTAAATGGTCGCTTGCTAAACTAATGATAGAAATACGAAGCATGACCTAAAAGTTAAGGGAATTAAATAAACCGATCAGTTAAAACAACCTGTTTAATGTCACTATCTATCAGTCTAAGCGGGATTTTCCGTGTCTCGCCGGATATTTCACATATCAATCGACATCAGTCAGTTAGTTATGTGCCATGCGTGATACACGCGTAGGCGATCATGTATCTTTCGTTACAGGCAGTAGGTTGCCATTTCTTTCTGTGGTAGACCAGTTGCCATCCAAGGCTCAAAAACCCTGTTCGTCCTGCTATTTATCCATATCTAGGGGGAGAAGAGGAGCAATCATACCTTTCCCAAGGATATTAGCCCGTAAGTGCTAATGCCCTTGGGAATGCGAATTCGAACTCGGCTCTCCGATTCCGCAATCCGAGTGGCTATCCATTACTCTACCGTACCTCATCATGCCACTAAAATTATTCTTTTATGTGTTGTGTCACTTCAAGACGTGGGTTATCATAGCTCTCCACTCTTTCCTATCCATTGTAGTTCAATGTTTGTCCCCTCAGTCCCTGTTGATATTTATCTACACAAACCTGCTTAGAATTTCAAAGAAGAATATGGCCTGTTACATTCCGACCGCCATAATGTAGCTTACCTGTGCCTTTTCAAGAAAAGTTGATTCACTGTGCCGTGCTAGACATTATTTCTAGCCAGAGTCTATCTTACATATTTATAAGACAATCATTCATCCTTGCTTTGAATACTACTGCCTCATATGGCCTCGTGCCTCTGCTATGTATTTTAGAGATTCTTGATAAAATCCAGAGAATAATCTGCAATGATATTGGTTTTTATTTGGCATCTCGGCTTCAATCACGTTTTATTTGGAATTTCTGTTTCAGTCACGTTTTATCTGGAATCTCTGCTTCAATTACGTTTTATCTGGCATCTCGGCTTCAATCACGTTTTATCTGGCATCTCGGCTTCAATCACGTTTTATCTGGAATCTCGGCTTCAATCACGTTTTATTTGGAATTTCTGTTTCAGTCACGTTTTATCTGGAATCTCTGCTTCAATTACGTTTTATCTGGCATCTCGGCTTCAATCACGTTTTATCTGGCATCTCTGCTTCAATCACGTTTTATCTGTAATCTCTGCTTCAATCACGTTTTATCTGTAATCTCGGCTTCAATCACGTTTTATCTGGAATCTCTGCTTCAATCACGTTTTATCTGTTATCTGGAATCTGCTTCAATCACGTTTTATCTGGAATCTCGGCTTCAATCACGTTTTATCTGGAATCTCAGTTTTATCTTCAATCACGTTTTATTTGGAATCTCTGCTTCAATCACGTTTTATCTGGAATCTCAATCGCTTCAATCACGTTTTATCTGGAATCTCTGCTTCAATCACGTTTTATCTGGAATCTCGGCTTCAATCACGTTTTATCTGGAATCTCTGCTTCAATCACGTTTTATCTGGAATCTCTGCTTCAATCACGTTTTATCTGTAATCTCGGCTTCAATCACGTTTTATCTGTAATCTCGGCTTCAATCACGTTTTATCTGGAATCTTAGCTTCAATCACGTTTTATCTGGAATCTCTGCTTCAATCACGTTTTATCTGGAATCTCGGCTTCAATCACGTTTTATCTGGAATCTCGGCTTCAATCACGTTTTATCTGGAATCTCTGTTTCAGTCACGTTTTATCTGGAATCTCTGCTTCAATCACGTTCCCACCGCCGTAACTTTGCTTCCTTGTGTCTTTTCTATAAATAATTTTATTGGTAATTGTTCTGATGAGCGTTGCTCTATGGTGCCTAGACACTCTGAGTTTGAGCGCAGTACTAGATTGGCAGCAGGGTCTCACCATTTTTCAGTTGAAATGGTAGGATGTAACCGTAAAAGCTAAAAGTTTCGTTTCTCGCACTTCTCGCTTGTGGAGCTCTGTTCCGGCTTCTTGCTTCCCAACCAACTTTGATCTTTAAAAATTTAAATGCAATGTCAATCATTATCTACTGTCTTCGTGATTACTCTTCTATTGTTATCGCTCCTTAATAATGTTTCTCTATTTTCTTATTCTTTCACACTCAGTAACCTTTTGGGTCTTAGTGACTTTACTGCCTTGCATGGGGAGAAAGGATTAGAAAACAAATTTAAATGCATTGTCAATCATTATCTACTGTCTTCGTGATTACTCTTCTATTGTTCTCATTCCTTAATAATATTTCTCTTTTTCTTATTATTTCGCACTCGGTAACCCCTTGTGTCTTAGTGACTTTACTGCCTTGCATGGGGTGAAATGATTAGAAAACAAATTTAAATGCAATGTCAATCATTATCTACTGTCTTCTTGATTCCTCTTCTTTTTTTTTTGTTCTCCCTCCTTTATAATGATTTTCTCTTTCTTATTCTGCAACAATCACTAACCCTTTGTGTCTTATGTTACTTGCTGTTTTACTCTGTCCCTCTTGCCTTCAAGACAGTGGGAAATTCTGCAAGCCGCCTTTCTTCATTACGTGTCCCATAAATGTATCTTTTTCTGATCCTAAGCGTAAGTGTCTTTTCTGTTCCCATTTTCCTTAACATTTTCATGTTGTGTCCATACTGAAAACGACCCTAATTTTCTCATATATTCTTTTTTACCGTGAACTTTTGGGGTTTAATTTTGCAAATCTTGAAGGTCACATCTCGTATATCCTCTACGCAAGAAAATGGTTTGCAAGAGTGTTCGTTGTTGATACATATTCATCTTAGAGTAGGACCGAACGAAACCCGATTTTTTACATGTCTTGATGAGTGGGTCTTCTTTCAAGGAGGCTTCTTTCTTTGAACGTCTATTGGGACTCAAGCTCACACTAGACACACACACACACACACACACACACACACACACACACACACACACACACACACACATATATATATATATATATATATATATATATATATATATATGGTGGACTCTCCCCATCGGATTCAACGTACGAGGGTCAAGCAGCTCAGTTCCTATGAATCGATAGCCCAGACACCAGCACATAGGATTTGATTATAGTGGTTTGGTTTGTTTTACGGCACATCAACCTCAATGGGTTATTTAATGCCGACAACTTTTTTTTCCCTGGTAATATTTTGTTTTGTCAAAAATCTATTTCTGCTAATATTTTCTTCCTCAAAAATGTATTGATGGTAACATTTTTTTCCAAAAATATATTGCTGGTAATAGTTTTTTTCTTCAAAAATGTATTCCTGGTAATAATTTTTTACAAAGTATTTCTGGTATTAAAACCTATTTTTACACTTTCATAATGCTTTTTACCTCAGTTTCCGGGTTAACTATTTGCCCATAGATGGGACCCTAACTGGTGCTAACACCCCTGGTCAGAGTGGACCTGGGAACACCAGCAATTAAGAGGTGGTTCCAAGCTCCGCAAAACCTCCTGATCAGAGGCCTTGCTGTTGGACGTAGTTTATCGTCTTACCCATGATGCGGATGTGGTTTATCGTCATACCCGGGGCGGAGTGGTGATGGCTTTGTGCAGAACCATCCACACTTTTTGAAGAGCCAAATACAGAGACCTGGTGCACTATATGTCACAAGGTTCCCAAATGACCCTCCGCAGGTTTTGAATTCAGAGTTGTCCCAGACCAGTTGCCATCATAGGCTATAGAACCCAGTCTGCCCTGCTATTTACCCATAGCTGGAGGGAGAAGAAGAGGAGTCATACCTTTCCCAAGGGTATTGGCACGTTAGTGGATGTAATGGATTCGACTGGAATATATATATATATATATATATATATATATATATACTACAAGCAAAAAGTTTAGGACCAGTCTGCATTTCTTTAAAATACCTTAAAATGAGATATTTTTGTATTTTTTTAAATTAAACGATACAATTTCAGTAACTACACTGCATCTGATTTTATTCTTAACTATAAAACAAACTGCCATAAAACAGCATCATATTTTGTTTTTGTCAATAAAACCACCACCTGCTTTAACAAATTCCTGGCATTCTTTCCAACAGTTTTTGAAAAAAACGTAGCAGACTTACCCAATCATTCTCCAAGTACTGAAAAGTCTCACGCTCACTAATTGGGTATTCTCTTCGAATTTTCCTATCCAATTTATGCCATACTAATTCAATGTGAGAGAGGTCTGGAGATTTAAGCGACCGAGCATAATTTCCAAAAAAATGTTTCTTTTTTTTATTTACTCGGGGTAATTTTGACGTAATTTAGAAGTGTGTTTTGGTCTTTTTGAAAGTTGAACTTTCTTTACCAATTATGCGTAAACCAGATAGTATAGCATGCCTTTGCGAAACTGATATTTTCCTATTTCCATGATTCTCTTGACCTGAATCAAATCTCCAGCCCTTTTGGTAATCTCAAAACGTCTACTCGGGTGTTAAAGGCGAAAACAAAATATAGTGTTTCTCATAAAAATATTCATTTAGCAATATGTTATGGTCGTAAGAGGAGACTGTAGAAAGACTGAAAAATAAAATCAAATGCACTGTAGTTACTGAAAATGTAGCGTTTACATAAAAATATATGAAAGATTTCTCAGAATTAACCTGTAGAAAAAGACAATATTTATAAATGTAAAAGACAATAGGAAAACTGTAATAGTTGTCGACGCGTTTCGTCCAATGTGGACATTTTCAAGGCAAAATCAAAATGAATTTATTAAAAAAGTAACTAATAATAATAAACCTTATTTTCATACTGTTAACTGAAATTACGTGACAGACTTCGACCGTGGTGATGGAAAGCGGCCGAATGGCATTACCATTTTCCCTTTTAAAATGGGGAAGTCGTTGATTTGGGATGTGACCTGTGCGGATACATTTTCGGTCGGTAATTTGATCAGGTCCGCGGTTGAGCCAGGATCCGTCGCCCGGGACGCAGATATGAAAAAAATAGTTAAATATTCTTCTCTTGCTGATAGATTTTTTTTTACTCCTGTGACAGTGGAGACTTCTGGGGTTATTGGCCCTCGTTCGATGGCGTTCCTTCGGAGGATTGGTGCGATTGTGCCTCGATTAAGGGACGAGCCTCGCGAAACGGAGTGGCTCTTGCAGCGTGTCTTACTGGCCATGGTTCGAGGTAATGATTTCTCCATCATTGCGGCTGGCAGAGGATAGAAAAAAATTGTTTATAGTTACTTTGTTCAAACTTTTTTCAATAAACAAGTAATTGACGTGATTTTCAGTTAACATTATGAAAATAGCGTTCTCTAAATTCTTCCAGTTGCTAAGGACATTGTGTTTTTGTTATTATTAGTTACTTTGTTTAAATAAATTCATTTCATTTTTTACATTGAGAAAGTCCACATTGGACGAAACGCGTCGGCCAATATTAATTTTCCTATTGTCTTTTACATTTATAAATAAAAATATATCAAAATATATATAATTTTAAGGTGTTTTTTTAAAGGAATGTAATGTGGTGCCAAAGTTTTTGTTTTTAGTATATTTCTGATCATTTCGACTCAAGCAAGGCGATAATGCCACTAAGACTCAAGGGATTACTGAGAGTGAAAGAGAATGAAAGGGCTTTAGTGAAGAGGAAAGGACAATAAAAGAAAAGGATTCATGAAGACAGAAGATGGCGATTGACGTTTTTAAAGATTGTAAGTAACAGGAAAGCAAGAAATCGGAAACAAGGGTATAATGCCACTAAGACGCAAGGGGTTACAGGGAGTGAAAGAGAACGAAAAGATTTTAGGGAGGAGAAGTGAGGAAAGGACAATAAAAAAACAGGCTTCATGAAGACAGAAGACGGCAATTGACGGTGCATTTAAATTTTGAATATTGTAGGTAGCAGGGAAGCAAGAAATCGGAAAAAAGGCGATAATGCCACTAAGACGCAAGGGGTTACAGAAAGTGAAAGAGAATGAGAAAACTTTAGTGAGGAAAAGTGAGGTAAAGACAATAAAGGAACAGGCTTCTGGACGACAGAAGATGGTGATTGACGTGGCATTTAAATTTTTAAATATTGTAGGTAGCAGGGAAGCAATCAATCGAAATCAAGGTGATAATGCCACTGAGACGCAAAGGATTACAGGGAGTCATATAGAACGAGAAGACTGAGGAAAAGATAATAAAGGAACATGCTTCAGGAAGAGAAAACATGGCGATTGACGTTGCATTTAAATTTTGAATATTGTAGGTAGCAGGGAAGCAAGAAACTGGAAAAAAAGGCGATAATGCCTCTAGGACGCAAGGGTTTACAGAGAGTAAAAGAGAATGAATGAGAAGACTTTAGTGAGGCGAAATGAGGAAAGGACAATAAAGGAACAGGCTCCCAGAAGATAGAAATTGACATTGCATTTAAATTTTTGAAGATTGTAGGTGACAGGGAAGAAATAAATCAGAAACAAGGCGATAATGCCACTGAGACGCAAGAGGTTACAGGGAGTGAAAGAGAAGGAGAAGACTTTAGTGAGGAGAAGTGAGGAAAGGACAATAAAGTTCAGGAAGACAGAAGATAGCGATTGACGTTTCATTTAAGTTTTTGAAGATTGTAGGCGGCAGGGAAGCAATCAATCAGAAGGGAGTTCCGCAGGCGAGAAAAGAAGAAACGGTTGCATTTAGCTAGTTCCGCAATAAAACGGTGAGACCTAATTGCCAATCAAGTATCACGCTTAAATTTATGCAGTCGAGGCACCAAGGAGGAAAACTCATCAGAACAGTTACCATGAAAATATTTGTAGAAAATGCAGGGAGAAGCCACGTTACGAATTTTATCAAGAATCTCCAGATGTACAGCCGGAGCTAGACCCGATATGTCGATGTGTCTGACTGCCTGTGTGATACCATTTTTCACTAGCAATCCAATCCAACCAATTTTGACCAAACTTGGGAAATACATTGTACAATGTAAGCGATAGGTCCTTAGCGTAAAATATCGATAATTTAAAAAAAAATCAATGATCGATAAAGCCGGTGAAAAATCGATAAATTCAGCTTTTTTCCTCCGATTTCGTTTCATACTTGGTATGTCGGGTAATTAGATCATGACGAGCTCAACGATACTTCATTTTAATTTTTACGCCACTGCGTTTAGCGAAAAACCTCGAAAACGAAAAACCGATTTCAACACAAATCAAATTCAGCACAAATTTTAAACTAAAAACCTCCCACAATTTTCAAGTAATCTAATACAAACTTCATTCAATTGTAGCCAACAATAAGTTGATCGTTTAATAGTCATTTAACTTAATAACTGAGTCCACCCATATAATGAAAACCTGTGTAAATAGCGAAAAATGGCGATTTTTACTGGTTTCTTTCTTATTTTTCGTTGATCTTTCAACCAATTTTCATCAAACTTAACAATTTCTTTATAAATGTATCCTCTTTTACATCTCTGGTCGCACACTGACAAATTGAATTTCAGAATTTCCAAAATAATTGTAGTCTGAAGTGAGTCTTCATGTTGCCTGTTTTAATCCTTCATGTCCTCGGCTAACTTTGATTGAATAAATACAGACTACTTCTGTTATGTCAGTAACTGCATTAATTCAAAATGTTTTTTTTTTTTTTAACTCTGTTACATCTAAACATAATGCTGTTTTTGCTCTAATATAATTGAACGCTTTTTCTGATCGACCAGATTGGTATGGATGCTAGTTACATATAATCGCTCCATTTCATGCCATTGGAAAACAGAAGGCAGAAAGTGTTGCTCTCCCAAAGTTTCTTAGTGTCGTTATTAAAGGAAGAAAGAAAATTACGATGTCGATGTACATCTATTTTATTTCAGAGTACTTTCGACATTAGCACACTGTCATCTTCAGGGTCTTGTTTTTGTTAAGACAAAATTGGTGTGTTCATCTGAAAATTAAATTTTTTATTTGTAAAGTAAAAAACGTTAAACTTATGCACTGTACAATTTAAAATTTTTCATAACATGCAATAACCTCAAGGGAAGTAACTAAGTGATTGAAATATCCATTAAAAACTTTTTAAATATACTAGTTATTTGTGTATGTATGTGTATGTGTAGATTTATAAAAATAGACATATATCTATACTGTTTAATGAAATCTATCTATCTATCTATCTATCTATCTATCTATCTATCTATATATATATATATATATATATATATATTTTAAAGTAAATGTCAAAGTACTGGCATTGCCAACAGAAAATATGGAAACAATTGTATAACCCCACTCCCTGTATACCCACAGCCCCTGTCTAGAAATGTCTGCTTGCGTCTCTGCTTGCATGCATTATTTGTTGGTATACTAAGCTATCTCCTATCTTTTTTACGGTATGTCCTTCGTAAGTGTTTGATTGTTCTTAATAAAGGAATTCCATCGATAAAACCTTCTCGTGTGGTCGTTGCTCGGGATTAAATTGTTTCAATGTTTTAGATATTCAGTAAATTTCCTATGGCCGTAATAATTTTCAAATAGTATGGCATTGTTCACAAATCAAACAAAAACAAGGATGAAACGTCAGAGCTTGATTCAACTGCAGGTGCAATCGCATGAACGCCCCCCTCCTTCTTCGCACGTTTACTGTAAAGCTGGGGTTAATAAGGGGTTCTTCGGAGATTTTTCCCTTTTAAAGCTTCAATAATCCTTCTCAATCAATCTTTGCATCAAAAGTTATTCTAATGCCAATTTAGGATGGAATAATATGAAGAAAATATTGGCTAAATGGCAAAAACCGGTTTGGGACCTAGTTTATCGCAGATTTCGTCGAAAACTGAAATAATCTAAACCAAACATTCACTCAAGATAATTTGCATGTCATATGTAATTTACATGGTAAATTTGGAAAACATCGGATGAAAAACCAAGGAGTTATGACCGAAAAACGGGCTTTTTAAACAGTTTTTCCATACTATCTTATTTCTTGCATGATGGCAGATTTTTTGCGGCATGTTTGAAAAAATCAGATAAAAAATGAGGAAGTTATTCAAGTTTTTATTTTAAGTAGTACGAAAAACCCGACTTTTCTCAGGTATTTTTTTGCAGTTTTTTGTGTGAAGGCAATGTCGCAGGAAAACTATCAAGCACTCTATATAAACCTCGTAATATAAGCTATGTTTTGCATTAAGTGCAAAGAACATCAGCTCATCCAGTAAAAACTTTGTTCGTCTGTAACTTTGCTTTGGTTTTTGCAAAATATGGTACCCACCTTCAGTTTCATCGATTATTCTGCCAAATCCCGGGGGAACTGGAGATTGAAAAGTTGGTCTTGATCTATTAATGACTTTGCAACATGCATGTACAATTTTATCGAAATCGGCCGAGAAATGGGAACGTGCCTAAATAGCATTCATACACACAGACATTTTCTGTTATATATATATATATATATATATATATATATATATGAGCTGCGGTGCGATTTTCGCTTCCAGGGTCACGTATACACGAGTTTGTCGTTGCTTGGAAATCTTCCATGTAAACAAAAACAGACTATCAGTATTGTTTTGTCCGTGTATTGTTTAATATATTGTAATGTAATTGTCATCTTTGATAATGGCTTATGTAAACCGAAAGCTTAGATAGGATTAAAAAATATGTATCAATATGGTGATTTTCTTTCGTCTTTTAATGATAATGTTATTAAGCTTATCAGATATGAACAGAATTTACATAAAATAAATAGACAAAACTTGTCTATATTATTTAATGAAACATGCATCAATATATATATATATATATATATATATATATATATATATATTACTATTGTTCATCCAATACAAGGCTCAAAAGCCACTCAAGGTAGTGGGTTACTGAAGGAAGTAAAAATGAATATTATGAGGATATGGAGGATAGACAAACAAATTACTTGAAGAGGTTAATATTGTAGTGTTTGAGGAAGCAACCACACAGGAATCTGTTCCATAATTGGCAGTTCTTAAAACGAAGTTGTCTGAGAGTAATTACCTTCTCACGAATAGAGAATCAATGTGAGGCGACCCTGTAGATGTAGCCTGGGAGAGTTTAGTTGTAAAGGTTTGAAATACTTGGTGTTGTGAGTAGCACATTTCGACTGATCCGTTATCCAGCCATATTATACTGGCCTAGAGACGCAGGTATTAGAATTATGGAACAAGGGGATGAACCTTTCCACTATTATCCCATAATGTTCTTTTAACTTTTTTTTTTGTTATTTTTATTTAAATCATTTTAAGCGAGAAGTTAGAAGGTAGCGAAGAAACTGTCAGGATAGAACTTACAGTTACATCAAGCTATTACAACTACAAAATGATGAGACCTAACTGCTAATCTAGTACTGCGCTTAAATTACTAGTATTGAAATATTCTAAGAACTACGCTATGTGTGTGTGTGAGAGAGAGACAGAGATTCAGAGACAGAACGTTTGTATCACTAAAAAAATTATTATCTCACCACCAAAAAAAAAGAAAAAGAAAAAATAGTTATTACAATCTAAAAACATTTTCTGGCTTTAAATAACTTGCAAAGTGTTGATAAACCGTAAAAAAACGAATCAATCAATCACTTCAATTCATTTCTCATTTTCTTTTACTACCAGTAGTATTATCACCTTGCTTGGGGTGAAAAGATAAAAATAGATCTATTTTAAATACCTTATTTAAAAAAAAAAGAGTCTTTGGTATGACCAGCAGCTGGGCCTCTGATTGGGAGATTGGAGCTTTTCAGGTGCAAGGAGCGATCTCTTAATTACTGTTGTTCCTAGCTGGAAACCTAACAGGGTTCCATCTATGGGCAAATAATGAACCCCTCCAAACAAAAACAAAACACAATGAAAGTATAAAAATAGACTTTATTGTAAAATTACCAGCAATATGTTTTTACACACGAAAATTTATGAAAAATACATAATTATAATAAAATGAGCAACAATATGTTTTATAGTAGAATTACTAACAATACATTTTATAGTAGAATTACCAAGAATACATTTTATAGTAGAATTACCAACAATATATTTTATAGTAGAATTACTAACAATATATTTTATACTAGAATTACTAACAATACATTTTATAGTAGAATTACCAACAATACAATTTTATAGTAGAATTACCAACAATACATTTTATAGTAGAATTACTAACAATACATTTTATAGTAGAATTACCAACAATACATTTTATAGTAGAATTACTAACAATACATTTTATAGTAGAATTACTAACAATACATTTTATAGTAGAATTACCAACAATACATTTTATACAAGAATTACTAACAATACATTTTATAGTAGAATTACCAACAACACAATTTTATAGTAGAATTACCAACAATACATTTTATAGTAGAATTACTAATAATACATTTTATGCTAGAATTACCAAGAATACATTTTATAGTAGAATTACTAACAATACATTTTATAGTAGAATTACTAACAATACATTTTATAGTAGAATTACCAAGAATACATTTTATAGTAGAATTACCAACAATACATTTTATAGTAGAATTAACAACAATACAATTTTATAGTAGAATTACCAAGGATACATTTTAGTAGAATTGCCAGCGATACATTTTATAGCAAAATGACCAACAATACATTTTATCTGTAATTGAAAGCATAGAAAAGCGTTCAAAATATTTAGATTTAGGCATTAAGTAACCCATAGATGTGTTGATATATCGCTAAATAAAATCAACGAAAAATTTTAACAAATAATCAATTGCATCCTTTCTGACTGACAAAATAATTTAACGTCTAATATCAAATTGTGATTTACTAAGCTTAGCTTAGACGTTGCACAAGGTCGAAAGTATGGAGCACCCAGGAGGTTTGAACACACTCGTAAATGGTCCGACAAGACAAGTTTGCTAACCATTGCACGACATCAAACTGCTCCGACATGTTTATCAAATAAGCAACAGATCCTACCACTTGTAATCTCTAATTATCCATGGTTGTTGCCGCCTCTAAGCATTGGCGATGTTGCTCATAACTTCGACTGCTATTTTGGTCTGTTGAAATAATTCAATGGTCCCTTCGTCCAAAATATAAGCTCTGCTTATAAAGTGTTGCATTCTTAGTCTCGTATCGATCAGCTACTCTGGAATTTTGTTGCTGCTGTAACCAATGCCTGGCGGTGACGATCGCACGTCGAGAATTTCACTTGATTGTCCGAATCGCAGGCGTAAATAGACTTGTGATACTAAATTAGCAAAGGTGATTCTCTTCGGGTTAAAACAGAACAATACATCGTTGTCAAACGTTAATGCGTGATTTTATTAAATTTTATTTGTGTTTAAGATACAAATAATAGAGAAATGCAGATAAAATGTCGAGATAATTTTGTCATTAAATTTAGCAATATGATACGCGGTCATTTTCTTATATTTTATCTCAGGGATCAAAGAGCAATGATTTATAATGGTTATTTTTCTGTTTTATCGATGACGAGAGGATGGGTAATTTGAATTATATCTCAATAATTCTTTCGTTATATTCAAACGAAAAGGAAGGTTTTCGATTTAAAATTCTCAAGTACAGAAGTAAAATAAATAAATAAATTGAATAAAAATAAAATTAAAAATTAAATTAAAAATTCCGATTTTATAAAAAGTATTTTTAACTTATGTATTTTCAATGATTTTCTAGTTTGAAAAAAAAACAAAAACAAAAAAACAAACAAACAAAAAAACACAACACGGCAAAAAAACACAACACGGCAAAAAAACACAACACGGCAAAAAAACAAACAAAAATAAAATAAAAAATACTAAGCTCGTTCAGACCTCAAATAAAATTTCCATCATTGTAGAACCATACAAAATAAATAGAAAACAAATAGAAAATAGAAAATAGAAAGAAAATTATATATATATATATATATATATATATATATATATAAAGGGAAAAGGTTATAGCTGTTCCAGCGAGAGAAAAGTGTATATATTAAAAAGAAGGGGAAACCGCAAACGTTTTTTTTAGTTGTAATGTGAATTTAAAAAAATATATATCATGCTTTATTTGGAAAATAAACATAATATATGTTTTGTTTTAAAAAATCCACATTACAACCAAAAACGTTTGCAATCTCTTTAATATATATATATATATATATATATATATATATATATATATATATATATATATATATATGTGTGTGTGTGTGTGTGTATGTGTGTGTTTGTGTGTGTGTGTGTATTGAGGTAGTATATTTTCATTCAAGCATGTTTGTATCAAGTTTAGCATAATATATAATTAATTTTTTACTTTGATCAGTGGGGATATATTAAATTTAACTAGTCATCCATAACAACTCTTCTCCGTCAACTAGCGTCTTACAAAAGGCCAACATCATATATCAATTTAAGTGTCTCTGTTAAAAATCTTAATACGTATGTTGGTTTTACAACAACGACGATGAAAGGAAGGCTTACGTTGCACTTAAACAATTATAGTTCAATTGCAGAACATTTAAAGAAACATTCACAATTTAGACAGATATTAGTCGAAAATACATCAGTACTTCATCAAAACAATAATAAGCAAAAACTTATTCTGGAATTATTTTATATAAGAGAATTGCAGTCAGAAATAAAGTAAACTACGAGTATAGCAACAAAGTTCTTAAATATTTGTAGCAGCAAAGTGCTATATAAAAAATACTAAATTAAAATATTACAATTAAAAAATCATTGAAAAAAGTAACATGTTACCTCCGTTGCATAAAGGTAAAAAAATATTTTGAATTTACCGTGTTAACATGTAACACATCTATAAGATGGTCTCAGATGAGATTGAAAGTACTTGAGAAAATAAAAAATTATTTGGAATAAAATTTTGGATTTTTTTCTTAATCAGTTTTCTACAGCCAAGAAATTAATTCGTGGACTTGAAAGGATTAAAACTAAAGTAAATAGACATAATAAATTATTTAGCCAAACATGCTTTAGAATATATATATATATATATATATATATATATATATATATATGTGTGTGTGTGTGTGTGATTAATGTAAGTAAAGGTTTGTCATTGATTTATGTTACTTTCAGCCTTCCAACTCCAGAGTTTCGTAGACAGACCTGTCCGTCCACCCTCTTCACGTTCAAACTGTTGTCCTCATCTTTATTGGCATACTCACGACGTTTTGACCGTTGTAATCTCTGGTGTTCTTCAGGTGATATACGTTGGTATTTCAAACCGAACCCTTTAGTGTGTGTCCACAGTGAAGGATTGTTCTAATTCCACGTCCCATGTCTTTTTTGAATATCTGTTTCTCTCATCTCAGAAATAATATATATATATATATATATATATTATGATATCACACCAAAAATATGTAAGAACTGCTACACAACTGAAGTCATGTTTCAATGCTTAACAATGCGTCTCCTCAGGCGATTGTAAATTAATGGCGAGAGAGCGATTAATTTGTTTTCAAAAGCAAAATACATTCTCTTTCTTAAAAAAAGCCAAACGAATATGAGCTATGTTAAATTCAAATTAAGCAAAAAAGAAAAAATAGAAATTATTATCTTAGAAATGTGTCATGACCAGAAGATGGAATCTAACAGCAGCCAGACATTAACTTAAAGACTGTTACAGATGGTTACATAAAATGTACACATGCCAGACAAACCGGGGTTGGGTAGAGAAGAAATTTAACCGAATGTCAAACTAGTTATATGCTTTGTAAATTTCCTACATAATATTTTTGTAGTTGATAGATAAGAGGCTTCTTTAAGAAACTAGCAAATAAACTAAACATATAGAATTATCTGGTAAATATCATTCGACTGTTAAATAAATATCATCCATATAAGATGTTAATATACCATCCAATCGATGTAAAATGTGAAAAATATTGACTAAATACCAATCTGTATAATGTGTTAATAATACTATCAGGAGATCAATATAGAACTATATTAAATCCAAATTAATCATACAAATAGAAAGAGAAGCCATATATGGTGCAACACAGTTCACCTAAAATCTAAGAAAAAACATTGTCACATTCCAAAGTTAGCTGAATTGCAAGGTAAAAAAGTAGACTGTGTTTACAATTTACCATTAATTCGGTTCGTTGATTTAATAAGGAATCTTTATCAAAAAACCTGATAATTTCCAATTTTTCATGTAAACACAGAAAACAGGTTTCATATAAGGATCTACATGTCCTTGCCATTTTAAAAATATCCCATTTCACCTTAGGAGTTTTATAATCATCTTTTAAACTCCAAACATATTTAGAAAGCGATGTATTGGTGAAGGACAAGATATGTTGACACCACCTACTCTGAAAAGAATTCTTAGTACTACCAATATAGAATTTTTCAACCGTCGGATTCTATATTGTAGAGATAATACTTAGTTAAACATTTGTTTGGCAATGGGCATTGGGCAGAATTCCTCCAATTACATTGGCTAGTATCATTAATAATATTTATCTTGGAACGTGCATTATGCTCCAGATTATTAAAGTGATTTTAAATTTTATTATTGTGTAATTTTATAATCCCAAGATTATTAGTGCAGCTATAACTTAGTTTTAATGTGTTTCTGTTAAATATTTTACTAAGAAGGTTACTCTTAGGGAAATGTCTATCAATGAAATGGAGGAATTTCTGGTCTAACTTTGTAGTGACCAATTAGTTAAATGGGTGTCCGTACCAAATGATCTTTCTATTTCTATTTCATTTCTTTGGACCGCTATCCTCATATTTTCCATACTTGATTGCGACGTACTTTTAAATACTATCCTTTAAAACAGTATTATAAACACCGCTATATTTATCAAACACATCTTTGCATGAGGAGTGGTTGCTAATCCTACATTCTCTAAACGAAGGTATATATATATATATATATATATATATATATATATATATATATATATATATAGTAAAAAGTAACAAATCCGTTGGTATATAATCCAAGTGAATCCTATTAATATAAAATTATAAAATATTAAAACTGATCCACAAAAAGAGCTCAATGTATTTATTAACACAGAGCAATTAATCAACAATACAATCCCAAATTACCTCATGTGGGGAATAGTCTATTTCGACAGACGAAGATAACTGCCGTCTGTCTTATCAATACCGGTGTGGACTGAGTTCGTGTCTAGACAGTTAGGGCGGGGGTCGGAAATAGTATTAACTGTGAAAGCGAAAAATTTCAGTCAGTCGAAAGACACGAAACAGGGGTCAGAGGAGGGTGGAATACATTTGTCTTAAAGGGAAAGGGAAGAAGTTTTATAAAATTAAAGCCGAATATTAACCTTATGACATTAATTTGGGGTTATATGAAGAATGAAATATTAATTTAAAATTAAAAGAGGAATAAAAAGGGGTTTTAAAATGAACTTAAAATATATAGATAAAAGAATACAAGGGATTAATGGAAAGACAGTTGGGGAGATATTAAAATAGGGGAAAGCTTATAACTTATTAATATCGTGTAAAGAGGTTATAGAGAAGGAAGAATATAAAAATATAGATAAAATACAAAAATTAGAATTAGTTATACTTTCGATATTTTAATAAAGGCTAGTTAATATTATTGAAATATAGCAGCTAAATAAGTTAAATCTATATTATGGAAATTTGAACTTGATTTTATGTCGACATAAAAACAGATTCAAATTATCACTGGGGGTTGATAAGACAAACGGCCGATATCTTCGTCTGCCGAAATAGACTATTCCTCATATGAGGTAATTTAGGATTTTATTACACACACACACACAAGCACACACACACACATATATATATATATAAAAATAGAAACATAAAAAAAGACATTTTTATGTTTATACATTCTTTTTATAGATACAAATATTTAAGTAAATGCTCTGTTTATAATAAACAGTATTAAACAACATTTACCGGCCTAAATGTCCGAGAAATTTTCACAGAAAATATTCGTCCTCCGACAGAATTCGAACCTGTATCCTATTCGGAACCGTCATTTACCTTGACATTATATAAAAAGAAAGTATAAACATAAAAAATGTCTTTAAATAATTGTCGGACTTTGTCCATTTCATAATGTGTGACATCATTTATTTATATTTGATATCCCATGAGCAGATATGAATGTACGTGAGAGATTCATGGAAGATTGAAGTTTAAATACAGTAAATTCGACCTTGCTAACCGAACGGTCCTCTGTGGCCAAATCGGTAAATGCACGTCAAGCTAACTGACGGTTCCATATAGGATACAGGTTCGAATCCTGTCGGCGAATGAATATTTTCTATGAAAATTTCTCGGACATTCATGCCAGTAAATGTTGTTTAATACTGTTTATTATAAACAGAGCATTACTTAAATATTTGTATCTGTAAAAAGAATGTATAAACATAAAAATATCTTAAAATAATTGTCGGACTTTGTCCATTTCATGTATGACGTTATATATATATATATGTGTGTGTATGTGTGTGTACATATATATGTATATAGATAGATAGACAGATAATTTGAACAGACTGAGACAGATAGATAGATACTTAGATAGATATGAACACACCAATGTTAATAGATAGATATGGGCACAGTGAGATAGATAGATAGATAGATAGATAGATGGACACTATAATCAATAAATAGATGGATATAGACTCACTGATATCAATAAATAGATGTGGACCGACTGTGATCAGTAGATAGTTACGTATACAGAGATCGACACACTGATATATAGATAGATACTTTGAATAGACTGAGAAAGACAGACAGTTGTTTGATAGGTCGATAGATAATTTGAACACACATAGAGATAGACGGACAGTTAGAGAGATACATAGATAAATAATTTGAACAGACTGAGATAGTCAGACAGACACTCAGACAGCTAGCTAGCTAGCTAGCTAGATAGATAAATAGATAGATATGAACAAACTGAGACAATGACGATACATTTAGTGTAAATAATCGTGGAACTGTTATTATGTTAAACATAATTATAGGTCAGGAGTCACTTGCCTTCCACATTCCATGCGTCAGGTTTTCTATATACGACTTAAAATGCACAGATAGATAGATAGATAGATAGATAGATAGATAGGATAATTTGTATATTGTCTTAAAAAGATAAATCGACTGAAAGTGGGAGAGATTTATATATATATATATATATATATATATAGATAGGTAGGTAGAAAGATAGATAGAATAATTAGTATAAAGTCTCAAAAATATACACAGGTGTAGTCTTAAAAATAGCTAGTTAGTTATATAGAGAGATAAATAAATAGAAACGGACACACCGTGGTCGATCGATCGATAGATAGATAGATATATAGACAGATAGACAGACAGACAGATTTTGATAAACTGAGATAAATAAATATATAGGTACATGCTCACTGATATCAATTGATAAATATACACTCACTGAGATCAACAGATAGATAGAAAGAAAGAAAGAAAGAAAGAAAGAAAGAAAGAAAGAAAGAAATGTACGCAACGAGATCGATCGCTAAGTAGATTAATAGATATGAACACATTGACAGCGATCGATAGGTAATGGAGACACTGAGATTAATAGATATATATGTGAGCACACTGAGATCAATAAATAGATAGATTTATCTGAACAGACTGAGATAGATAGATAGATAGATAGATAGATAGATGATTTGAAAAGACAGCCAGATAGATAGATAGATAAGCTGAACAGACTGAGACAGACAGACAGACAGACAGATAGATAGATAGATAGATAGATAGATAGATAGATATGAACAGACTGAGACAAACAGATCTGAACAGACTGACATAGATAGATGACAAGCAGAGAGACATTGATAGAGATCGTCATCTGATCATCTCCCTCTCACATTCCATATCTTTTTCCGAAAGAGCATTTACTATAAGCTCCCGTAGATTTGGGCATATTAATCCCACTTTCATAAGAGCAAAAGCGAAGTCCTTCCTAAGTTTAGTCGTATTTCAAAAACTTAGACCAAACGCTATGGAAATATTTTTAACCTGGGCAATAATTTAATAACGGTGACATGCGCGTGGGCAACAATTCTGAATGATGTCCGCTCTAAATTCAATGGCCATCACATAATGATGCCAAAAGAAAGACAATTTTCTAAAAGATAATTCAATCAGCATATTTTTAGCGGTACATGAAATTGTGCGCTTCGTAAAAGTTCATTGCTACTGGATAGCTCAGGATTGGATAATGAATAGCGAGGTATTTTGCTTTTAGACTTGCTACTGTGTTTGATGTTTACTGAGTGCTCACTAATCGTGACCTTGTGCAAACTAAGCTATCACGTTTATCGCTAGTGGGGAGAATTTACCTTTCATGGTAATTGTTCTGATGAGCTTTCCTCTCTGGTACGTAAACATTATGAACTGAAGCACAGTACTAGATTGGCAACAATGTCTCAGCATTTTACAGTTGAATTGGCTAGATGTAACCGTAAGTTCTATGCTAATAGTTTCTTCTCTCGCACTTCTAGCTTGTGGAACTCTCTTCAGGTCTCTTACTTTCCAGTTAACTTTGATCTTCAAAAATTTAAATGCAATTTTAATCGTTATTTGTCTTCTTAATTGCTGTTGTTTTATTATCCTCTCTCTTTAAGATTGATTTTTTCTTCGATTCTTTCATACTCAGTCACCCCTTGCGTCTTAGTGGCTTTATAGCCTTGACTGTGGTGAAATCTGAATATTTCTAGGAACTGTTTTTTGAGAATTTGACACCTAAATCCGAACGCGTGCTGCAATAGCAAAAGAATCCACTTTAAAAGCTAAGCAAAGTAATAAAAATCAGGAAAAATTAGTTAGACATAAAGCAAAGACTGTTAAACTGCTATGTAATGACCATCCTCCAATATGGCAGCGAATGATGGACCATTTCTTCACAGATGAAGAGAGCTACAGAAATGTAGTTCTACAAGGCGAAACGTGTAAGCATTGAAGAAAACATAAGGGCACTAACACCCAGAATCATAAAAAGTCAGCCGAAATTTCGGGGACGTACGGTGAGGAAGGAGGGCTTGGAGAATTTAAAACTCACTAGGCATATCGAAGAGCTTGTGTGAATGAACGCCAAAACGGGAGTGGGTAGGAATTAAGATTAAGCAAACATTACTATGAGCTCAAAAGGATAGGAAGTTGTGGAGAACCACGATCGCCCAGGTTCTGAAGAAGAATTCAAACTGAGACGTTTAAATAACTACCAGTCATTGAACTTAAGTTTAAGTTGTTTATCTATTACGCCACCGACGATGGTATGTTTGACACAAGGTCACATCTCGGGCGGTGATAGAAATTGTCCAGCCGCTTGATACTCTTTTGGGACGCTTCAGGCATTGACCCTGGCCATTCCTCTTCAAGTGCAATGGAGAAGGTACATCCTGATAGATATGGCGCGAAGTAAAAAACGTGTTTTTTTTTTGTTTTTTTTTGTAGATGAGGAACCCATTTCTGGAAATATCAGTGTGTGCTTTGCTGTACAGAAGCTGGTTCTCTGCTGTGTATTTCATACGCTGCACATTTGAAACATTTCGATGTCACAAGAATGTATTAACCGCTTGATACAGAAGAGTCTAAGTCTAATTATGACAGCAAAAAAGAAAAGAAAAAGACAAAGAAAAAACGAAGCAAAAAGGTTAAAAGAAAACAAAAATCTAAAATAAAGGAAACAAAAAACAAAACAAAAGAAAAAAACGAAAGAAAAGGAAACAAAAAAGATAACAGAAAAGAAAAACAAAAGAAAAGTAAAGAAAAATTTGAAAAAAAAAGAAAAAACAAAGAAAATAAAACAAAAGAAAAAACAAAATAAACAAGGAAAATACAAACTAAGAGAATAAAAAAGAAAAAAACGAAAGAGGAAAAAAGACGGAAGAAAAATAAAAAAACAAAAAACAAAAGAGAAATGAAAAGCAAAAGACAAAAGGAAACAACAAAAACAAAACAAAAGGAAACAAAAAGACAAAAGGAAACAAAAAACAAAAGGAAACAAAAAGACAAAAGGAAAGAAACAAAAAAAAAAAAGACAAAAGGAAACAAAAAGACAAAATGAAACAAAAAACAAAAACAAAAGGAAACAAAAAGACAAAAGGAAACAAAAACAAAAGGAAACGAAAAGACAAAAGGAAACAAAAAACCCCAAAAAACAAAAGGAAACAAAAAGACAAGGAAAAAAACAAAAAACAAAATGAAACAAAAAGACAAAAGGAAACAAAAAGACAAAAGAAAATGAAAAAAAGACAAAATGAGGGAAAAAATCAGAAAGAAATAAAAAAGACAAAAGAAAACAAAAAAGACAAAAGGAAACATAAAAAGCCAAAAGGAAACAAAACGACAAAAGAAAATAAAAAAAGACAAAATGAAGGAAAAAATCAGAAAGAAACAAAAAAGACAAAAGGAAACAAAAAAGACAAAAGGAAACAAAAAAGACAAAAGGAAACAAAAAAGACAAAAGGAAACAAAAAAGACAAAAGGAAACAAAAAAACAGAGCAAAAAGAAACAAAAAAGACAAAAGAAAATAAAAAAGACAAAAGTAAACAAGACCAAAGGAAAAAAAATAGAACAAACATAGATAAAGCAAACAAAAGAAAAAAAAGAGAAAAACAAAGGAAACAAAAAAAAAAACAACAAAACAAAACAAAGGAAAAACCAAAGAAAATAGAACCAAAGAAAATAAAACAAACAAAAAGAACAAAAAAGAAAAAAAAAGCAGAAGATGGAAAAAGGACGGAAGAAAAAATAAAAAACAAAAGGAAACAAAAAAGACAAAAGGAAACAAGAAAAGGCCATAGAAAAGACAAACAAACAAACATAGGTTAACCAAACAAGAGAAAAAAAAAAAAAAAAAAAAAAGAAAGAAAAAAAAGAAAAATAAGAGAGAAAAGAAACGAAGCGAACAGAAATATAGAAATCAAAAGAAAAAAAAAAGTCATTTCACGTGTTTATAAATGATATCACTTGGAATAACAAAAAAAATCAAGATTATCATCCTTTTGAAGGTACGCCATTACATAGATTAAAATACATTGTTTTTGCTTGCAATTCGTTATATCATTTTGTCAGAAGTGATATGAGGTCGGAACAAAATTGCCGTTTATGCGTTACCGCAATGTCATCTTCGTTTGTCATTATAATGTGTCCTTATCTATACAGTGTACACCACATAACTGAAAGAGAAAAAAAAACAAAACAAAGAACGATGCTCATTTTGAGGTCTAATTAACCGTAGCAAATTTGATAAGGATAAATAATGCATATAGATTTGCCTTTCTCCACTGTAAATATTACATTTTCTTTTTCTGTCGCTCGACACTGTCTGTTTTCGATGCAACAAACCGAATGAAATAAAAGTAAATAATGATTTTCAATGTTTTTGTTTTCAGGAAACGAAATAATGATTTTGCGAGATTTATCACGCATCATCATCTCGTCGTGTGGAGATCGCAGGAATTCTTTATTCAGCCATCAATAATCTTAGCTGAAGCAACAAAAACGATTTCCTTGATGATCCCACCCTCAACAGAGAAGCTACAAAAAAGCCTCATGCATTACATTTCCATTGTTGCATATTACAATAACCACGAGACGCATTTTTTTTACTCACATGCAACAAGCAACTAGCAGTTTTGTTTTTATTTCTGATAATACTGAAGCATGAGCCGTTTGATGTGTGGGACAGAGTTATTAGCTTAAGGAATGAAGTCAGGAAACTGTGTTCGAATCCGGTTAAAATTGGTTAAAACGGAATATTTGTGAGATTAGTTGCTACTTATGAGGAAACATTTGATATTCATTTACTAAACAGCGTTACCGCCGGTTGAAATTTATAAAATTTTTCAAGAAAATGAGTTTCTCAGATTCACTAACTGTTATTGCTTTTTCCAGTACTAATGGGAGTTTCCATAACAAGTGGAGAACGTCGCCATCTTGATTATGTCATTATTTTCTCTTCGAGTTACTTAGGCAATTCGTTTTAGTTGTTGCCGCTGTTGAAAGTCCTCAAGTGGTGTAGTTTCTGTTATTTGTTACAGTTCTTTGTGATTATGTAGCGCCAGGTTCGTAGACGGGTGGAACTCGAAAGGCGTTCATTCATTCGAAGCCATTTTCAACAATTGATCTGAGAAATTGTGAGTTTGGGGTCAAATGTAGATTAAATATGGATTGGAATCCGCCAGAAGGACAAGACAAAGAATAAACAAAGTGTATACAGTCTTTCTCCTATGTTTTTTTTTTTTTTTTTTTTTTACAGATGTGTGTAATGGGTGTCCAGATAATTTAATTGGGGTTTTCTTAACTCAAATTTTTGTTGAGTATTAAGAGATAAATTTTTCTATTATGGCCTGAAAAAGGAAAAGGATATGAAATTTTCATTGATGCACGTGTTAGCGACCTGTCCGTGTGAACTGCTTGTCCGAGAGTGAGAATGTCATGTGTTTGTATGTAAAGGGGAAAAGTGGGGTAGATTCTCATTGGTTTAGAATGATAATTATAATTGGTTTAATGATAATTTTAATTGTTAGAATTATTTTATAATTCTTTTTGACACTATAATTAATTTTGATTTATTTTTTATGAACACGATAAAATGATAGTATAATTATTTTTTTTATTCATGTATCCACTATCCATTTTAGTTGTTTCTGTTGTTGAAAGTCCTCAAACGATGTGGTATCTGTTATTTGGTACAGTTCTTTGTTTGTGATTATTTAGAGCCAGTCTAAGAGGTTCCAAGAAGAATGGTCCTCGTTATATCCATAGGCTTCATTCGGCTGAAAAAATGTTAACCATTGATCTAAAAAAGCCATTGTTACAGCTGTCAGTTTAGATATTCCTGAAAGTGCTTGACGCATGCATAGCATCCACATGAAAGCCTCGATCTGACAAGACTTGTTCAGTCTTACGACTACATCACATTGAAACACCGGTTTCTGTACGATCATCAAAGTTAAGCAACGTATAGCCTGGAAGGGTGACAGCTTGCGGAACGCCAAGTGCGGTAAGCTTGGATGTGTGAGTGGTGTAATTGATAATGGTTCCGAATTATTAATCTGAGAGCCGAGTTCCAATTTCACTCGGGTTCGTCATATACCATTGAGAAAGCTATAAATCTAGCTCTTCTCTCCCACATATGGGTTAATTAGTAAGACTTGTATCCGTAAACCATTATTAGTAAAAAAAATATTCTTACAATCTAAAAATATATTTACTGGCTTTAAATAACCTGCGATGGGTTGATAAGCCGTAGAAAACGAATCAATCAATTTTTAATACTTTGTTCAATTTTACACTCCGGCCTTCTTCAGGTAATTAGAATTTCGAACCGATTCTTTTATTTTGTTCACCCGGGTAGATTGTCTTAGTTCCACGTGCCATGCCTCTAATGGATGTCACAAAATCAATTATCTCTATGTTTTTGTTCACCCCAGCTGTAGCCAGGTTTTGAACTCACAACTCTGGGTCAAATTGGTGGATTCAGCCAAAGCTTTTATCCACTGGACCTTGTGTTAACAAGTTTTGTGGACGAAAGAAAGAGTTCAGTTCGAAATGCCATTCACCTGAAGAAGACCGGAATGTCCAACGGCCGAAACGCCGTGAATATGGCAATAAAGATTAATTCAACAATTCGAACAATGTAAATAATGTAAATTATTTATGGCTTTACGATAAGTTTAGACGTCAAGAAATATTTGAATACAGATTCTACATCTTTGCAACGAAATGTCTTTTGGTTAAAAAAATGTCAAGATGCTTGAAAAAGTGGTAGTCTGTAGTCGAGAGATCAGGGGATTATGGTGGATGTGGCAAAGTTTTCTATCCTAAGTCGGTGGGCTTCTGCGGTGTTATCCTGGCAACGTGTGACCGAACATTGTCATAAAGCAGAATTGGACCTCGTCGATTTACCAGTGCCGGTTGCATTTCACTGAACTGAATGTGCATTTCACCCAGTTGCTGACAGTAAATTTCGGTAGTGATGCTTCTGGATAGATTCCAGACAGCTGTAATGTAATAGAGGTCGTTATGCCACTAAACAAAACCTACCAAAGCGAGAAGAAAGGACTAAGCATCAATTGTAAGAAGACAGGATGTATGGTTGTCAGCAAAAAGAAAAAGCCTAAAACGTGAATTACAAACCGAAAATGCCCAAACTAAACAAGTACAAAAATATTAACGGGGTATGGGAACTGCGACACCGAAATCCGAAGGTGCATTGGGATAGCGAAAGATGCCTTCCAAAAGCTAAGCAAAGTATTCAGAAACAGGAAAATCTAATCAGAAACAAAGAAAATAATACTTGTTATGTAATATCAGTCTTCCTATATGGCTGAACAATCTTTTCAAAAACGAAGAAGCGACTTCAGGCAACCAAAATATTGTTCTACAGAAGGATGGTGAGAATTAAATAGACTAAACCTGTGAGCAATTTTTTTCTACTTCATATATAGGAAATCTTCTATGATGTACTGTGTCCCTTAAGGACGTTGGCGATCATGGCTCTCCAAAACTTTCTTTGTAAATCGTAATAAATTTTGTCTTTTAGCTATTTCTAGCAAAACCTGTTCCGCCATCAACTTACTCAAGCACACCAGGTAGGTTGTGCTTTGCTTCTCTTTGTCCCGCTTGCCTTCCGTCTGTCTTGTGAGTATCAAAATTTTCGAGCCCTCTTTCCTCATGTGCGCTAAAATTTTCAATTCTCTCTTCCTGATGTTAAGTATAAGTGTCCTTTAAAATTGGTGGTATAAAAAATGTAATCGGAGGGGGCCGAGTTCAAATTCTGCTCGAGGTTGTTGCATTCGTTTCTATTGGTAACAGGGTTTTATCAGTCTTTTCTCTTCCACAGCTATGGGTTAAATAGCAAAATTCTCTAATCTTGCTTGCCAACCAGTTTAGGAGAAGAAAAATTCTGAATGCAAAAACCATGGAGGCGGTAGTAGGTACCCGCTCCATTATATATTTCTCAAAGCATAGTTATAGCGATTAAAAGGAAACGGAAGCTGTGGAGAGTCTTGATCACTTACGTTAATCATTTAGAAGTATTTTTCTTTTGATTTAAAAGCCATATCCTTTAAGGGCATAATCTTGGTTTTCTACATTTTTTTTTAATACTTTTTGTTTAATCATTTCACCCCAAGCAAGGCAACACAGCCACTAAAACACAAGGGGTTAATGCATGTTAGGGAGTATGAAAAAATATTATTAAGGACAGAGAACAATGAAAGAACAGGGATTGAGAAGACAGAAGATAACGATAGACATTACATTTAAATTTTTGAACATTAAAGTTGACTGGAAAGCAAAAATCAGGAAGAGAGTTCCACAAGCGATAGAAGAAACTGTTAGCATAGAACTTACGGTTGCATCTAGCCATTTCAACTGTAAAATGATGAAACTTCATGAATTTTCATGACTTACTGTGAAAGACAGTGGAGTAAACTACCATTATTATATCGATGGTTTTAAATTTCGAATTTTTTTTCCCGGGACTGGCTGCTATACAAGGCTAAGGAGCCTGATCTGCTTTTTTTATTTGATTCCTGAGCTTAGAAGCGACATATTAATGTATTTCACAAAGATATCCGTGCTAGGTGGACATAACAAACACGGGATTTGAACCCGGCTTGACGAATCCATTTACCACAACGATAACACTTTTTACCCCGGAAGTTGTTGGAAAGGGTGGGTGGGACTCCTGTGAAGAATATAATACGAATACATGTGTACAAAATTACCTACTTCATTTGAGTACTAAAGAAAATTATTTCGAAATTAACACACACACACTAACGCAAACACCCCACCCCGCCGCCACACACGTATCTATAACTGCCGTGTTAACGGGGCTTAGAAAACGCCAACTACATTTCCTGCTGTTCTTCCTGGTAAAGATTCTCTGATTCTAGGCTCAAGTATAAACTGGTGTGATGTCTAACTTTTTTTTTTATTCTGATGCAAATAGCAACACATACCTTTTTGTATTTGAGTGTAAACAAGGCCTATTTTTACCTGTTGATTCAAGTAGAAACCGGAACTATATTCACCTATAGTGACCCTCGTAATATGGTGATTTTCAAAGCGTAGGTCGAAAGTATGGGGCACCCAGTGATGATCGAACCCACAACTCAGTCGTAATTGTTGAAGCGAGACAAGCTTTCTAACCATTACACCACACCGACCCCTGAACCTCGTAATATAAAGCGGGTGTATATATAACATTCTGAGCCTAGTGTAAAGCGGACCTATGTCTCAGTCAGTTATGTGCCATCCGTGATACACGCTTAAGCGATCATGTACCCTTCGATACATGACTGACGAGGCAGATTTTTTCCAGCAGTATGTTGCTATTTCTTTCTGCGGTAGACCAGTTGCCATCCAAAGTTATAGAACCCGGTCTGTACTGCTATTTACCCGTAGCTGGGCTGGGGGAGAAGAAAAGGATTCATACCTTTCCCAAGGGTATTAGTACGTAAGTGAATGTAATGGATTCGACTGGAATTCGAAATCGGTTTTCCGATTCCTCAATCCAAGCCGCTATCCATTACTCCACTACCATTCTGAATCTCTATCTATAAAAGGCAGGATGTGTGTGTGTGTGTGTGTGTGTGTGTGTGTGTGTGTGTGTGTGTGTGTGTGTGTGTATGTGTAACGAATGCACGGCCGTAATTTTCGATGGATTTGCACCAAAATTTACATGCACATGCTCCAAGTTAGCGGGAAGGCTAATACCGACTTTGCATTTCTCAATTCCCATCGATAGTGGAAATAATCGATTTTTTCATGCTTCTACGGCAGTTTTCATGTAGTTTGCGGCCATTTTCTACTGGCCAGAGTGGCAGCCTATAGTTGGCTGCCACGAATAGGCAGGAAGATTCTATTGGCCAGCGTGAGAGCCAACAGCTGACTGACACGAATGTTAACTAGCATGCAAAAAAAATCGATAGCTGCATTCGTCACAAGTGGGAAAAATTTAAATCTGCATGGTACTTTACTCCAACTGGTTCATTCGCTTGCTTAAACTCAACGTTGATTCTGATTCCGCAGAACTGGGTTGGGTGTGAAAAAGTTTTGTTGTTAACATTCTTTTTTTCATTCGGTTTTTTCAGTAACGAGTCCTTTTTAAAGCTGATCGTTTTTGTGTTCATTTTGTTTAGTTCTTTTTTCGTAACATATTTAATGTTTAGTAGAGAGCTTAGAAAAAATTCGCAGTGTGAGATAGGCAAGAAGTAAGGCATTTAGCAACATCAGCACGGGAAAGGGCACTGCTTTAAAGGCAAGGAAGGGCAAAAATATTTTAAGTCAAGTGATAGCAATTGCTGTGAGTCGTACGATTTTTGAATCAAGCACGGACAACGCCGGGCCATGCTGCTAGTTTAGTATAAAACGAACCTGTGTGTATGATTTTGAATCTAATGTAAAGCAGGTCCGTGTCTAGCATTTGTGAAGTATATATGAATACATGTGTACAAAACTACCCACTTCAGGTGAACATTAAAAAAATGATTTCAAAATTAACGTCAATTGGTATGAAAATACACATTCATATTTCGAGAGCGGGGTTTTGGATGTCGCCTCCAGGTCTTTCGTGCTTTAGAAGATTCTGGAAGTGATTATGTAAAATACAAAATAGTTCTTCACCTTTCTCTCACTCTCAGTGATCCAAGGTGGGCGTCTAAAATGGCGCGTGGGATGGTATGTGGAAGGGGTGGCGGAAAGGGATAATTTGTTTTCAGAAAAGCTTTTTTTGCGCATTTTCTTAAAATTCTTCCTGTCAATTAGATTGCAAATTACTTAAAACTAAAAATAGAAATAAATAAAAAATAATAAATAAATAATTAAAAATAAATGAATAAAAAGTAAACAAATGATTGTGCGTAGGTTATTAAGAATGAAGAACAGAGTTTAAGGTTTCTCTGACATAGACATATTTATCCACTTGATCTAAGTCTATTCATATCTATCTATCTATCTATCTATCTATCTATCTATCTATCTATCTATCTATATTCATCTCTCTCTCTCTCTCTCTATCTATCTATCTATCTTTCAAAACTTTATACTAATTATTTTATCCAGCTAGCTATCTATTTAGCTATCCCACTTTAAATCTATCTATCTATCTATCTATCTATCTATCTATCTATCTATCTATCTATCTATCTAAATATATTCATCTTTCTCTCTCTCTCTCTCTCTCTCTATCTATCTATCTATCTATCTTTCAAAACTTTATACTAATTATTTTATCCAGCTAGCTATCTATTTAGCTATCCCACTTTAAATCTATCTATCTATCTATCTATCTATCTATCTATCTATCTATCTATCTTTGTTCATATATATGAATATATGTATATCTTTCTGTTCATATCTCTCTGTTCATATCTATCTATCTATCTATTTATCTATCTTTTGATAATTTTATACTAATTATTTTATCTATCTATCTATCTATCTATCTATCTATCTATCTATCTATCTATCTATCTCTCTCTCTCTCTCTATCTATCTTTTAAAACTTTATACCAATTATTTTATCCAGCTAGCTATCTATTTAGCTATCCCACTTTAAATCTATCTATCTATCTATCTATCTATCTATCTATCTATCTATCTATCTATCTATCTATGTTCATATATGAATATATGTATATCTTTCTGTTCATACCTCTCTGTTCATATCTATCTATCTATCTATTTATCTATCTATCTTTTGATGATTTTATACTAATTATTTTATCTATCTAGCTAGCTAACTAGCTAGCTCTCCATCTATCTCTATCTATCTATCTATCTATCTATCTATCTATCTATCTATCTATCTATCTATCTATCTATGTTCATATTTATCAATATATATATATATATATATATATATATATATATATATATATATATAAATTAATTGATTTAAAATATGGTTTTTCCGCTACACAGTTCTAACCATGTTTCAAAAATAGAAGCTAAAAACACCGAATTTAATTTTGCAATTAAATTAAAAGCATTAGTTCCATTTCATCTTCAAGCGAATTTTAATATTAATGCTCTGTAAATTTACATTGAGCACTATTTTGTAAAAATAAAAATATCTATAAGAACACCGGATTTTATATCTTACTGTTCTTTCTATATATATATATATATATATATATATATATATCTATTCATATCTATCTATCTATCTATCTATCTATCTATCTATCTATCTATCTTTTCTTTTCCTTTTTTACAGGCTCACCCTGTACAAAATCCTGGGGCCACTCGAGGTAGACGGTTACTTTAAGGGGTACTTTATACGGATAGGAGAGGAAGATAATGGTTAACTTTAGACTTGATCAGGTTAAGAGTGTAATGATCGGGGAAATATCCTCTTGGGAGTCGGTTCCACGGAGCAGTAATTCGCAAGAAGAAGCTGCTCGAGAGGAACTTCTCACCAATAGAAGACGACGGGAAAGAGGGTCGTTCGCTAGAATGGAACTTATGTGTACCATTTTGAATTTAATGTGAAACACCATTTTGAATATAGTGCGAACTGACCCATGTCTACCATTTTGAATGTTGTTCTATCCAAATATTCACACTCATCTGATTTATTGTGATTTTCGTTTCAATAAGGCTTACCTTGGACATTATATACCCCAATAAAATTTGATATGAAGTTAACCAGCATAACTAAATAGATACGTGCATAGACGCATAGGGACATATGTGTTTTTCTAAGCGCTTCTGCTAATAATTACTGACATATGTAATTTAAGAAATTCCAAATTTTATATAGAAACGACGCAGAGAACGAAAAACAGAAAGTGAAGATTAATTTATGATTAAGGAAAAACAAAAAAACAATCATTTCACTGCACTTCTGAATATGAGAAACATTATTAAAATTCTGTATTTGTCCCTTAGTATGCACGTAAGTTACGCCCAAATAAATAATGGACTATTCCGTTTCGATCGTGAGGAAAGTCGGGAAAGGTATATTACAGATGCTGTTTCGTTCCAGCGAGAAAAAGAAGAAAAAAAGCTCTCATGTGATAGACGTCTGCTTCAGTGAAATCGTAAAACTTGTTAATACTAATAGTACTTGTTTTTATTATTGTTATTATAGCAAATAATTATTTCAATAGACTTTCGTCATATTGTAATCTTTTTTTTACGTCACAAATGCTGATTATGAAAAAAGAATAGCGTCCCAAAATCTCGTTCTTCATAATTTGAGACGGAGGAGGAGGAGGAGGAGGAGGAGGAGGAGGAGGAAGAAGCTTTCTCTTCCTCTCTTGTCGAACCCTGTGTCTCCGAGCAGAGAGGAACCCAAACGAGGCTATGCCAAAGGGCAGAGTCTCGTTTGGGGAATTACACAAACCCGACCCCGTGTATACGAGGTCTACGAAGAATTTTTGCCCGAGCCTACGGGCATTCTGAGCCCCACATTAAAAACTGGCCTTGTGCCACATCATGCCCTCTGGGGAGGTTGGTATATATATATATATATATATATATATATATATATATATATATATATATATAATATTTTTGAGACGGTCTCGAATTATTACTAAGTTGACTGCATTTCATTTCGTTGTCTTGAAAATCAAAAAGAATAATTAACTCGAAGACTCATACCGAAAATATTAGATTTTATTTATGTCTACGAGGGAAAACCAGACCATAGTGGCTTACCTCTTTTCTAACCTAAGCTGTGACGGAATTTAAGTGTATTAAATTACAGGAGGAGGGAAAGAAGCGAAGATAAAGTCTTTGACTGTTTTGACGTAGAATTTACATTGTTCTAATTCCTCATTGATGCTCCGTTTTTATAGCGAAGGAGAGACGCCATTTATTGACAAGGGAAGTCACCGTAGATTATTCCACCTAACCCAGGTAGACTAGCTCTGACCTATCCAAATTCAATCTCTTAAATAAATCGAAAATATAATTTGTGATCCCGAATTTCGTTTCCAAACGTGAACACATTTGTGAAGATTGGAGTGTAAAAAAAAAAAAATGATGCCTTCAAGATTCTCCGTCACCATCAAAGATAGGCGAAGAATTTATTACAAATCGATAAAATTCCGAAAAGAGAAACTAATGTTACAGACTGAAAACGGCAATGATTAGAACAGGCGTTTGGTAGATATGAGCCGTGATCAAATATTGAACTAATACAAAAAATCGTTTCTGGTAACACAGTTTAGGAAAATCGACGCAAGAGGGCGTTCAAAACGTTATTGCTAATCATGGCGGCAAAGATCGAGCACAAATCCTTAATGTATTACAGTACTGTTTTTCCTGCTTTAAATAATTTATTTTCACCACAGGTTTAAAAAATAACAAAGGTCTGTCAGAAAAAGGGTATAGGATACAGTCTGACTGTTGTGTCAGTATAGGAAGCGTGACAAATACTGTTGGTAGTTTTAAAAAACTGTAATATGGAGATATTGAATATAAATATTTGTTTTTAAATCTCTTTCTATAAGTAATGACGTATTTATATCAAACTGTTCATATCTGGTCATCGATATTCCCAAATCTATCGATCTGTACATTTCTTTCTTTCTTTCTTTCTTTCTTTCTTTCTTTCTTAGCTTGTCCGGATGTTCGGATGAGTTCCATTCTTCAATTCCATTTGTTCAGGCCCTTAAAAACCAGGATACGCCATGCCACATCCACAGATTCGAATCATCGTATTCCAAACGTAAAAAAAAATAAATTCGATTCAGAATGCTACCGTTGAACTGTCTTTCGATATGGTGCAATGGTTTTCAAACATGTCTCGCTAGGACAGTTGCGACTGAGGAGTGAGTTCGATCCTGACTGGGTGTCCTATACATTTGGCCTACGCTTAGGAAATCCCCGTTGCTGACAACCATATATTCTGTCTTTTTTTTTTCTTGCTTTACTTTACTGACGTTTCTAGGAGTTCTCGAAGTTATTCCTCTGAGTTTGCCAACAACACAGTGCCATCTGTGAATTTTATGTTGTTTAAAATCCTAGATTTTACCCGAGCTGAAGCCCTAACCACTGAAGCTAGTGATAATCGAACATAGTGCAGGTTTCTGTAGTATTCAATTGTCACACATGTATAACGTGTTCAGAAAAGCGTTACATTCGAAATAAGTAATAAGATAATCTTCTGGTGAAGGTAAAAGGTTAACTTGGATATTGGTAATATTCAAATACACATACACACACTCACACACGCGCTTACAAACGCACACACACACAGACACACTCACACATAAACACTCTCACACGCACACAATCACATAAATAGCTGGCCACTTTTATTCGAGAATACCCGACGAGTAGGGCGGCTAGCTAATCCCTATTGAAGACGCTCGCTCAGGTACATTTGTATATGTTCAACGCCCACATGTGGCTTATACTGCAACTATGCTGAGCAGACCTTAGTTACAGTTTCTGGGAAAGAGCGTGTTATCTAGCGTGATAGACAAGCACATACACACATACGAACGCACACACACAAATGCGCACACATACATACAAACACACTCGCACTAACACAAACATAAACACACGTATCTACCGGGTGGCCACTAAAAAAACTGAAGGGTTTGAAAATGTCAATTTTTTTATATTTTCTTTTTTTTTTTGCAGGTTATAGAGCCCGTTCTTAACCTTGGACGCCGGGTGCGGCTCAACTTCACTCCTGACCTCAAGTAGAACCCATGTAGGTGACGAATTGTTCCCAAACCTACAACTTTGCCATAAACGGAATGTTTCTCGCTACTCTATCGCTATTTCCATGGCATGTGTTCAGATGGACCACGCTCCTTAGTTCGACCATTCCTCACCTTGATTGGTGATGTTCTATCATCACTGAGCTGATCCATTCCAGTAAGTACCTGACCTTTCCTCTACCATTACAAGAGCCAAATCAGGCCGAAAATGGAGTACTGCTGCCATATATGGGCTGGAGCTACCCAGTCTTCACATTACTGCCTAAATAGAATCCAGAAGCATATCGGCATCCTAGTGCGTGATGAATTATTTTCCACCCTACAACCCCTTTCCCACAGACGAAAGGTCACAGTCCTCTCGCTGCACTATCGCTATTTCCATGGCATGTGTTCAGATGGACTACACTTCTTAGTTTCACCATTCCTAACCTTGACTGGTGATGTTCGATGATCATTGAGTTGATCCACTCCAGTAAGTACCTGATTCTTCCTGCTATCTGCTATCATTACAAGAGACAGATCAGACCTAAAATGGAGTACTGCTGCTATATATAAGCAAGAGCTACCCAGTATTTACTTTACAGTCTAAATGGAGTACAGAAGCATATCTGCATCCTTGTGGGTGATGAATTATTTTCCACCCTACAACCCCTTTCCCACAGATGAAACATCACAAGCCACTCGCTGCTCTATGGCTATTTCCATGGAAAGTGCTCAGATGAACTACATTCCTTAGTTCCACCATTTCTAACCTTCACGGCTATGAACCGCCATGACACACATTGTAGCGAACCGCCATAATTCCCTTCCTATTCCATTGGTCAGATGTTTGTGGAACCGATTGCTAAGAGGACGCTTCCTCGATCATTACAATCTTAACTTATTCAAATCTAGAGTTAACCGTTATCTTTCTCACACATCGCCATAAACTGGTCCTCTTACTTAGTAACCCTCTACTTTGAGTGGTTCTTGGGTCTTGTACAGAGTGAACATCATTGTAAAAAAAAATTAAAAGAAAAGGGATGCTTCCCCGATCATTACGACCATAACCTGTTCAGGTCTAGGTTTAACCGTTATCTTCCCCACGTATCCTCATGAACAATGCCTCTTACCCTGTAACCATCTAGCTCGAGTGGCTCTTAGGCCTTGTATTGGGTGAACATCACTGTAAAAAATGCCCTGTAGGGAGGTTGGTATATATATATATATATATATATATATATATATATATGTGTGAAGAAATATATATATATATTTATGGGATTTATTCCATAAATATAGCACACTTTAAGTATATTTCTTCATATATATATATATATATATATATATATATATATATATAATGATATATCAGTATATCAGAGATTGAGCGTGTGTAAATATAAAGTGAACATTGAAATCAACACTTAGAGGCGACAGGTTGTTTCATGCTAGACGCAATCGTCAGACCACAACAATTGCGTCTAGCATGAAACGACTGTCGCCCTAAGTGTTGACTTCAATGTTCATTTATATATATATATATATATATATATATATATATATATAATATCACCCTCATTCCTTACGTATTCTTCCCAAGAACCGCTATTTTGTGGAATAGACTTCCGCGTAGATTACTTCCCCGAACACTACCATCTTAAAATCTTCGCCATGAATCAGACATTATCTGTTGGCTATATGCTCTTAATCTTCACTTCCTGCATACACTTTTTACGTTCATATCACATATCCCATTCAGTAACTCTCTGACTCAAATGTCTCTTGGTGAACTTTAATATATATATATATATATATATATATATATATATATATATATATATATATATATTTCATGAAATTTGTCGTTGTTTTCAGGCTCTGAACAACTGCTGTTTCAACAAAGAAGGAGGCCTTTTTCGACATGTCTTAGAAGTGTCACATTAATAATTTCACGCGACGATGTCTTTGAATACATCCTGTAATGAAGAACAACATGGCCGGGCTAGGTCAGTCCTTCTTATTCTAAGAAAAATACCATTTCATCACGACTCCTCCAAAGTGAAGTATTTTAACATCTTTCATGGCGTGTTTGGATCACAAATTCTCTGTTTAAACAGCTGCTGAACATGGCCATTAGTTTTGTTTATCAACGCTCTCAGAACGTATTTCTCCAGATAAATTCATAACGAGTAACATTGACTAACTTCAAGCAGAGAACACTCCTATATATATATATATATATATATATATATATATATATATATATATATATATATATATATATATATATATATATATATATATATATATAACAAAAAAAAGCGACATGTAATGTTTAATATTCATTTTACAAAATGAAAAAGAAAAGTTTCTCAAGCTTTTATTTTAGTTTTAATTTCAAGCTAACCCTAAAGTCGTCCATATTGACAAATCTGTCAATACAGTGTAATTCTTATTAAAAAAATCTTTCAAAAATCTACTTTTCTGAAACTTTATTTGAGGAAGATTAGCTGATTTAAAGTTAATCTGATTTGAAGAAAATATTACTTACTTTTACTTTTAGATAACAATTACTTGATAAATATAACATGAACGCCTTTTTTATATAATTTTTTACTACCCAGTAAATATTCTCAGAAGTCTAACATTTTATTGAATTTTAGAAAATTAACGAAGACGCTTGTTAGGAAATAAATTTAGTGTCGCATTTGGACATCCGTATTTTCAAAAATATACGCAAAAATAAACTCATAGTTCTTTTTAAAATATTGTGGTCGTTGAATTGTAGTGAGCTATGGGCTACAAATTAATAAAGAATTAAAATTTATAATTTATTCTAATTAAAAATTTAAAAGAAATGAAAACAGTTTGTGTAAAAATTCATTATTGAACGAAATGTTTTCTTAAGAAAATAGTGTCCATAATATAGAGTATATATATAAAAGCAATTAAAAGCTTTCCAAATTAAATAATGGCTTTTTTATTACATTTTTTATTTTACGCTTTAGAGTAAAAAGAAAAAAAGAGAAATTCATAATATAAATTTTCCGAGGACTTGTTCTTATAATTAATATAAATATTGAGCCCTACAAAAAAAAATAATATCGAAATTTCAAAAATGTAAATAAGTGGGTGTTAACAGGTAAAAATATATTTTTCCAAAGATTGTATAAATTAGTGAATAAGCCTTGAATGTTTCATTAAAATCCAATAATTTCCTGATTCTTGCAAGAATTTCTAAATCAATGTGTTTTTCACCGCAAAAAGGCGCTAAAATTTATATATATATATATATATATATATATATATATATATAGTCATCCACAGACAGACAGTTTCGCTGTATCATCCGTGTGGTTAGACGTCCGTTTAGGACCGAGCTAGGATGGAAAACCGACTGAAGTGGCATCAGTCAGGATTCTACCACTAAGCCGTTGGCGCACGGCAGGGATGAAGGCGAATTTAAGCGTATTTCTTTTTAGATAAACACACAGTGACTGGGAGAACTCGATTCGATTTACCGAAGAGTCTTGCATTATTAGCCGTAATAGTCACTGTTTAGAAACCCACGTTTCCTCCCCAGAGCTCAACTGAAATAAATTTTTCAGGAAATGAAATCGGCTAGATTATATACCCATAGTACATTTCATATATATATATATATATATATATATATATATATAAATGTACATTTCTCGCACACACACATACATATATATATATATATATATATATATGAAATGTACTATGGGTATATAATCTAGCCGATGTCATTTAGATTCTTTTTCTTTTTGTTTACATCACTTTTGTTATTAGATATCCCACACATCTACAAAGATCTACCAGGAATGGTGAAATGTTGTAAGAGCCAGGGGGCAAATTTACTGCGGAAAATCTTACGACCAAAGCACTCTCTAAATGTTGGGTTTCTGGTTCCTTCTGAAGTCTTTTCCATCTCTTCCACTCCCAGTAGCTCTTGCGTCTTAGTGGCATTATCGCCTTGCTTAGGGTGAATTAATAAAAAATTATTTTGTCACTTAATCATTTAGATGATAGCGTATTTATAAATGAAGACAGCTGACAAACGTTTTTAAAAATCTGATCTGAAATATCTTTGGTATATTTCAGATCGACCTTTACAGAAGATTTCCTGGAAATGTAAGCAAAATAATGTCGCAAAGGCCAGAGCAGAAATTTTTTCTTTTTAAGCGTTTCACCCCATGCAAGGCGGGAAGCCACTAGCACGCAAGGGGCCACCGAGAATTGGAATGAGTCCAAATAGGTAGGAGTGATAGAGGAAAGGATGGAAAGAAGGATAGGGGATAGATCAGGGCATTTGGAGACGTCAGTTGACATTACATTTGAATAGTTGGAGATTATAGCTATCAGGGAAACAGGAAGAAGGAGGGAGTTCCACTGGCGAGAGGTGTGAGACATGAAGCTATTGGAGTAGAAAAGACGGTCTCATTTAACAGTTTTGACAGTGAACGGGTGTGAGCGAGATGCCAGCTGTAGTAGAACTCTTAAATTCATGAAGTCCGGGAACCAGCGAAAGCAGCTCTACGGAGCAGTTACCATGAAAGTATTTGTAAAAAAGACAGAGGGTGGCGACGGCACGTCTGTGAAAGAGTGACTGCAGACGAGATGCCAGATCAGGATTATCTAAGATTTTAAGAGAAGTTTTTTTTTTCTTTTCTTTGAAGCCGCAAGTAACTTTCTGACTCAAAGAAAAAAATATTGGTAAAACGCTCTCCAAATATCGGGGATATACTTCATTTTCACGGCTTATTGAAGACGTTATTGATTTAGCATAAAAAAGAAACTCTATTTAAGTTTTCGATTTGTAGGCAATATAGATGCTGTGTTTTTTCCCCGAGATTTTTTGAATCTAAAATACGTATTTGTTGGTCTACTTACCGTTCAATCGATCCCATGGAAAAACAAGAAATCAGACAGTAATCGAACACTTAAACATCGAAGGGAATTTTATTTTTTGCTCTTAAGGAGCTATTCCGGAGTACAGCTGGTAGCCAGATTGGCTAATTGGGAACCATATCCGGTCAACTGTGCATTTCCGATTGAGCGAATGTATTTCGATAGACGCTATATCTATCGACGTCTGCACGCTCCTCGGTATCGATTCCTGGAATATCTTCCGGTTGGATCTGTCGGAAAGCAATTGGAAAGATCCATCTGTTTCTTTTCCTGTGTCAATTGAAGCGTTCATTCATCAGGTGACTTCGAGGACCTGACAGAGAAAAGGACTGAAGGTCAAAAGGTCGCGCCTTCCTGACGACCTACCTGGTTTAAATATGCTTTTCTGCTAAACGAAGTCACCAATAAAAATAAGAGCAAATATATTAAGAACGTGTACCTGCATGGATAGAACACACACACAAACAAACATATATATATACACACATGCTATATATATATATATATATATATATATATATATATATATATATATATATATATATAAATATACACACATGCATATATATATATATATATATATATATATATATATATATATATATTAAACATTTTATGTTTATACATTCTTTTTATAGATACAAATATTTAAGTAAATGCTCTGTTTATAATAAACTGTATTAAACAACATTTACCGGCCTGAATGTCCGAGAAATTTTCACATAATATATATATATATATGTCCATGAAGTTCGTGTGCACTTTAAAAAATTTATAACTTTATTTGTATTTGCGATAGAAATAATCTGTAAAAAAAAATGTTATAAAGTTTAATGTAGCTTGTTTTAAGTATAACTAAATTAACTAATGTGATTTCAGGCATTACTTTAAATCAGTTAGCAAATGTTTTCCGTGAACTGCAAAATCGCATTACCCTTTGTATTGCTAATGATGGAGGACATGTGGAGACTTTAATAAAATTTCAATAAAACCTTAAAAAATATAGATTTAATTCTTTCTAATCCTTTTTACAAATTATTTCTATCGCAAATACAAATAAAGTCATAAATTTTTTAAAGTGCACACGAACTTTATGGACACCTTGTATATATATATATATATATATATATATATATATATATATATATATATATATATATGTGTGTGTGTGTGTGTGTGTGTGTGTGTGTGTGCGTGTGTCATATACATTGCATCTAGACATATGGTTCTGTTGTTAATATTTCGTTCTCATGCTTGGTATGACGTCATAGAACCGCATCATGGACTTACGACATGCGGCTGCTATTCCGCGGCCGTTATCTATGTCAAACATAACAGAATATCATCTTTGATGGTGAATGTCCTTGTTTAAATGTCCATATAACCACTCTGAAGATGGCTCATGTGAGCCGAAAAGTTTAGATTAAGGACCAACTTAATAAAAAAAAATATCCACATGTTGAACAATCTTTTTCTTTATTTTCGCCCGAAATTAAAGCAAGCATAAGAAAAACGGCTCATGACCAGACATAATAGACGTGCATTGTCTGTTATATTTAACAATATATGTTTAAATATATAAATATATATACGTACACTCATATATATAAATATATAAGTTTAAATACGAAATCAGCCAACTTCTGTCTTCTTGAATTTCGTTCATCTTTTATCCTTTCTTGAATCCTCCCCTATGCCCAGTCTTGTCTCTCACTTTCACTCTCTGTAACGCCTTGCGTGCTAGTGGCAATCCTGCCTTGCGTGCTAGTGGCAATCCCGCCTTGCGTGCTAGTGGCCATCCCGCCTTGCGTACTAGTGGCAATCCCGCCTTGCAAGCTAGTGGCCATCGCGCCTTGCGTGCTAGTGGCCATCCCGCCTTGCGTGCTAGTGGCCATCCCGCCTTGCTTGGGGTGAAATGCTGGAAAAATAACTCAGCATTCACTGCCATATACAAGGATGGATATCATATGGCAATCTATCACCATTTTCTTTCTTTCTAACGATTTATTCCCGTTTCTTATCACCTTGCTTAGATTTCAGAAAGCCTCTTTCGCTAGTCCAATGCGAGTTCGGATTTAAGTTTTCCCTCCTCTGTTAAACGCTTGCCAGTTATTTGAACTTCCGCACTTGCTTGATGTTTATATCTCCAATTCATAACACACATCTCGGGTTTTTTTTCTCACAGTTGATGGTTAGTCATTTTTTATCGCTTCCTTCTACCACCCTGTCTAGGAGGTCTTGTAATTTCCTTTCTGAAATCAGCCATCAACACAGTGTCATCTGCGTGTGTTATATTATTAAGATTATGTCCGTCGATAATACATCCTGGTTGAGTCTCTAGTGTTCCCTTAGTATGGCATCGCTGTAATGGTGTTAGATATCGGTTGAGGAAAAACCTTTGGCCTTACTTCCGCTGCATCAGTTATTTAAAACGTTTCTCAGATATTTGAAATTCTGCACCTGCTGGATGTTTCATAACACGTGAACTAGTATAAAGACGCCAACAGAATTTTTATTTCAGTAGGGCAGCTTGGAGGGGTTTCGTTTTTTTATTTTTATTTAATTCTATGTTGGTGGACTTAATTGAGCATGTAGATGTTACGTATTACTCATGCCACAACCCCCAATAGGAGTAGATAGCTTTGCCTATAGTCCGGTTCACGCTCATCCCCGGTATTTTCAATAGAAGTAGATGTTTATCCCTTGTTGCCACTTTAGGACTGAGTTTCCGGTTCCTTCTAAAATCTACTTCAACTCTATGTTTCTAACGTCTCCGCCATAACTCTGAGATTTTATTCACGAATTATTTATTTTATTTATTTGTTTTTTTTTTAATCTACTCCACCAAAAGGGCTAGATAAGTTCGTCTATCGCCCAGTTCACACACCTCCTCGGTTTTTTGAACATGAGTAGAGGTTTATCTCTTCTTTCTTGTTTAGGATTGGGTTTCCGGTCCCTTCTAAAGCCTACTTCTACACTAACGTCAGAACTCTTAAACATTATACAAGACTAGAGTTAGCCTTTATCTTTCCTGCATAGTCCTAAAGAACTTCTTGCTCTTTTTACGCTCATACAAAACCACAGTAGCCCTCTACTCTGAGTGGCTCTTGAGCTGTGTATTAACGTTAGTTAAAAAAGGCAATATTCTAGTAGACTTGTTTTTCTCATTTAATCGTTAGACAATAATTAACAATCTACAACAATAACTAACAGTTGACCTTTAAATATCATTTTTATTTTAAATGGATGACATTTTGTTTGAATCTTTGATACAACTGTTTGTACGATGATTGTTTTCTGATGGCTGGACGTGAAGGTTGATGTTTATTCGCGATATCAGATTTAATATTTGATATGTTTATTCGCATTTCATGTTCAATATTTAGTCGGGCAATCGTCCTGGAGATTCGGTCGTAGATTGTCTGGGTTTATCGTCGAGTTCTACTATCCTAATTGTAAATTCATAGGATTCTTCTTTTCAATTGCCTATCCCCGCCGATTACATGACGCTCTCCCAGGGGACCATTGATCATATTTTCGGAGGAAAAAGTGTCAATTATTATTATTATTGGTGTTGTTATTATTATTATTATTTTTTTGTTGTTGTTGTTGTTATTATTATTATTATTTCTTCGTCTCCTCTCCCTTCTTCGTCTCCTCTTCCTCCTCATTCTTCTCTCCTTCTCCTTTTCCGCCTCTTTATCATTCTTCTTCTTCGTCCCTTCTTCTTCCTCCTTATTCTTGTTTCTCCTCCGCCTCCTTCTTTATAGCTCTTGGTGGGGTTTGTGTTTTCACTACCCCTTCCACCCGATGTTCTGCGATTTACACAAGGCTCACGATACGCATTCCTAAGGAATTATATTTATCAAGAATGTCTATATTAATGAGGAAATCACCTTAAAGTGAAAGAAAATTACGAGAGAAATAAAAATATAGAAAGAAATTGTTTCGGTTGATGGCGTTTTATCGACTTCGAGTGAAGAATTTGCGAGTCTGTCGATTGTTAAAAGGCTTTATTCCAGTTTAGTTGGAGATCTGATTTCTGACAGCCTCGTTTCCGACGCTTGCAGGAAATACGCTATCTTCAGCGTTGCGTTCTCTTGACTCAAATTTGAAAGTAGAATAAATCAATTAACAATGACATTTACTTTGAAAATAGTGATTGTCTTAAAGAAAAGAGATTAAAGTCATATATTATGAAAAATAAAGATTAAGAATCATATATTATGAAGATTAAAGATTAAGTATCATATATTATCGTTTTCTAATAAAGTGCGTTGGAACTGCTAGGTAACCTTGACATATTTGGGAAGGATATTAGAATAGACTAGAACCTACAACAATAGAAAGGAATGTAAGACAAGGATGAGTCTTCTTACCGGCCCTATTCATCCTTCACACTGAGGCGATTCTGAGAGAATTAGAAGTCCTACTAATTACTGGCGGCCACAATCTTAACAACATAAGATATGCAGATGACACTGTTGATAGCAGACACAGAAAAAAAACAACCCCTACAGAAGGTAGTGAAGGATAGCGAGAAGAAAGGACTAACCGTCAATTGCAAAAAGACAGAATGCATGGTTATTAGCAAATGGAACAACCCAACACTTGTATCCGAAGGCGCATTGGGGTAGTGAAAGCTGTCTTCCAAAAACTAAGCAAAGTATTAAGAAACAGAAAAAAAAAAACTTAGAAACAAAGAAAAAAGTACTGAATTGATTTGTAATAGCAGTCCTCCTATATGGCAGTGAATGCTGGCCTATCTTCTCACAACTGAAGAAGAGACTTGAAACAACAGAAACAAAGAAAAGTGTACTGAACTGTTACGTAATATCATTCCTCCTATATGGCAGTGAATGCTGGATAATTTCCTCACAGATAAAGAAGAGACCTGAAGCAACAGAAACAAAGAAAAGTGGACTGAACTGTTATGCAATATCAGTCCTCCTATATGGCAGTGAATGCTGGACAATCTCCTCACGGATGAAGAGAATTCTCGAGGCAACAGAAATGTAGTTCTACAGAAGGATGCTGATAATACCATCGACAGAACATGTGAGCAACGATGAAGTTTTTGAGAAAATGGAAACGAAAAGTCACTTTTAACATCAAGGAAAGACAGTTGAAATTTCCAGGGCACATAAATAATTGACAAAAAATTAAACGATTTTTATTCATAATTATAAAATTAAAAAGAATATCCACTGCTAACAAATAACAAAAAAATTCAGCGAATTTTTTTTGCGATTCTTGGTCTTTCCTTATCTGATTTATGTCCCAAAAAATGAAGTGGAGAACTATTTTGATGTTACTGACACTTTTGAAAACTATTGAAAATACCAAAATATTCCTCGTTTGCAGAGCTATTTATATCTTATCTAGGAATGAGCTTCAGTTATTCACATTTAGCCACCTTTTTTATTTTGATCTGGGAGTTATATATTTTCTTTGCTTAACTCCCTTGAATATTTTTTCGGGTATATCTTTAATATTCACAATTTTATATTGCCACCAAAATTTCCAATCGCCCACTATTTTCTGTTCAGTTGCTGATCGCCCTCCAGTGGGCGATATCTCCCAGATTTGGACTTCAAAAACATACAAAAATTCTTTGTTAAAAGTTTGTTACTGGTTCATAAACAGTTTTTATGATGTAGTAAAACAATACCAAAGGGTGGTAACAAATGACGCTGATTTAAGCAATGGCTTCTGGTGTTAATACCTACTGAATTTAGGAAGAAACAAAAGCAAACTTGTACAGTTAAAACTATATATATATATATATATATATATATAAAATTTCGTTTTAAGGTTAGGGTTGACAAAAAATGAAACTATTTTTATTCATAATTATAATATCTAAAAATGTGTTCCAGTTATTCACATTTAGTCTCCTGTTTTATTTTGGTGGTGGTGGGGAGGGGTTATCTATTATGGTAGCATTCACCAATTGAAACAATGAAAATGCCCAGAAGAGTTACAAGTGATTCCGAAGATGTCTGGAGGTCATGGTTTGTAGCCAATGGCGATTTTATTGAATAAATCTACCCTTTAGCAAGATATTTTTATATCAATTTTAGTAAAACAATATCTGTTAAAATGCGATGTCAGTGCTATTTTCATTATTGTGTAATTTAGACGACAATTTATATATCGCACCCAGTATAAAAATGACTGGTTTTAATGAAGAAACACCTGAATCGTGAAGAGGAAGAAAATATGAAAAGAATAGACCAGGGGAGCCCTACCATTTTTGTATCATCGCCCATATTCACATAGAAACATTTTCCACTGCCCACCTGTATAGTAAATATTCAAAAAGCATAGCAAAACTTTTTGGTAAAAGTTTGTTACTGGTTCATAAACCAAGTTCATGATGTAATAAAACATGCCAAAGCTATTTAACAAATAGCGTTATATGACAGCTGTTGCTGCTCCTACAATACTAAAGAACAAACAAAAGCAAACCTGACCACTGAAAACTATATATATATATATATATATATATATATATATATATATTATAATTATAGTTCTACTTCTCTATAGAGCACTGTTTTTTTTAAAATAAAAACAAAAATACTAAAGAACTCCGGATTATTTACCTAACGTGTTCTTTCCTATTTTTCTAAATATTTACACACACACACACACACACACACACACACACACACACACACACACACATATATATATATATATATATATATATATATATATATATAGTTCTACAGTTAGTGTCAACATAGCAAGTATTGACATAAAAACAATTTTTGCTGATAATTATAAAATTAAAAGTATATACGCTACTAGAAACTACTAATTCAGCAAATATTTTTATTATTTTTTCAGGGTCTTCCCTTATCTGATTTATATCCGAAAAAATATTTCATCTGAAGAATTATTTCAATGTTAATGAGCTTTCTCGAAGCTTTAGAAAATACCAAAATATTCCTTGTTTGTGAGGATACTCATATCTTATTTAAGAAAGTCTACCAGTTTTCCTCGTTTTGCCTCCTGCTTTTTTTTATACTGAGTCTTTGGATATTCCCTTTGAATATATTTTTCGGGTGTCATATATTGAAATGCTTTTTTAATACTCAAGATACTTATCGCCTACGAAAATTTTCAATCAGCCACCATTTTTTGTTCATTTTGTCATCGCATACTCAACAACTGAAATCGCCTAGCGGTGGGTGATGTAGCCCAGGTATAAATACATCTTGAGGAATTGGTAAAATATGGGATACTTTTAACTAGATAATAAAGGCTATTGGGTGAAAATGTAAAAAATGTATAAAATTTATAAAGTAGCAGATCAAAGGATACCTAAAGAAAAGATGGCGTCCAGAAATAAGCAGTTTATTGTTCTACCATCCATTTACTCAAGCCCATCAAATATGTTACGTGCTGTTTTTCCTTTATCTGTCTTTCCCTCAATCTCTCCTGTGAGTATCAGGTTTTCCAAATCCTACTTTCTAATTACCTGCCCCAGAAATTTCAAATGCCTCTGACTGATGTTAAGTAGAAGTTTCCTTTTTGTTTCCATTTTCTCCAAAACCTCATCGTTGCACGGTGTCCCCAGCATCTTTCTGTAGAACTACGTTTCTATTGCTCCAAGTCTCTTCTTCATATTTGAGAACGTCCAGCATTCGCTGCCATGGAAGAAGACAGATATTTCGTAAAAGTTCAATACTCTTTTCTCTGTTTCTAACGAAATTTTTCTATCTCTTAATACTTTGCTTAGCTTTTGGAAGGCATATTTCGCTATTACAGTACGTCTTCTGATCTTAGTGTCGCGCTTTCCGTCCTCTGTTAAAACACTTCCTAGATATTTAAATTTCTTTTTGCCAAGTGAATTTCAAATATCTGTTTTATGATCAAAGGGTTTTTTTTCGGATTTTCTTCCATTACTTACTTCAATGAAAGTGTTAGTAGTTGGAATCTTATGACTGGAATTATACCTAAGTAAATTATTGAACTTGAGTGGCCTAATCAGCGAAGGCGCGCCTATAACAAGTAATCTCTATCGATTTCTCGACTTGGCGGGGTTTCTTTTTGTTCATAATAGACAGAATGGTGAGTAGAAAAGGCACACTACATTGAATTATTTTAGGATAAATAGACTGCGATGGACAAGTGGCGTGATTTTGATCTCTATGTTGGGCCTGTTCGTTTTGGCATGACTGACGGCTGTTGGCCTTTTCACATACAATTGGCAAGAGTACTGCTTTGTAATCCGGCGAAGACGAGCACACTTAAATACGTGTAAGAGAAATATGAACTCGTTTCTGACTTTACAAACAAAAACCCCGATAAGAATCGAACACACACACACACACATTCACACGCAGACACACACACACACACACGCAGACACAAACACACAGTCACACGCAGACACACACATACACATTCACACGCAGACACACACACACACACAAATTCACACGCAGACATACACATACACACAGTCACACGCAGACACACACATATACACACATTCACACGAAGACACAGACACACATTCACACGCAGACACACACACATACACACATTCACACCACACACACGCACATTCACACGCAGACACACGCTGACACACAGATACACACACAGTCACACACACCAGACACACACAGACACACACACACACACACAGTCACACGCAGACACACACATACACACGCAGACACACACACACACACACACAGTCACACGCAGATACACACACAGTCACAAGCAGACACACACACATTCACACACAGTCACAAGCAGACACACACACATTCACACGCAGACACACACACATTCACACGCAGACACACACACATTCACACAGACACACGCAGACACACACATACACACACAGTCACACACACACACACACACATTCACACGCAGACAGACACACACACACATTCACACGCAGACACACGCAGACACACATTCACACGCAGACACATCTCCTTGTTGGAGAAGAATTATTTTCCATCCTCCAACCTTCCTCTCACAGGCGGAATGTGACGAGTCTCTCACTGCTAACTTGGAAAGTGCTCGGACGAACTTGGTTTCGCCAGGTCTGACCTTCACGGGTAGGACCCGCCATGCCACTTACACAGTAGCAAACCACCCACATTCCCTCCGTATTCCAGACTCCCAAGAGGATGTTTCCCAGATCATTACAATTTTAACCTGTTCAATTCTAAAGTTAACCGTTGCCTTCCTCTTCTAGTCATATAAACTACCCTTTAACGTAGCCCTCTACCTTGAGTGGACCCCGGGGCTTGTATAGGGTGAACCTTACTGTACAAAAACAAAAAACAAAAACAAAACACACACAAATGTTGGTGATGAAGCAAAACCAGTAATATAATTTATTTTGTATTATTATTGTTGCAGAATATAGAAATATATACATATATGCTTTTATTACTTTAAATGTGATTTTTAGTAGAGGAATATAGGTAATTTTCTAAAGAAGTAATGAATTTTTATTTATCGATCCGACAGATTATATATATATATATATATATATATATATATATATATATATATATATATATATATATATATATAAATGAAGAGAAAGAACAGATTTTCTCTGTTAGAAAATGTAAATCATTTTCACCAAAGTTACCGAACATTGCCTGATGACGAGATAAAAACTGTCAATAAAGTGTCGAAACTTCCGTATCACAATGTAAAATATTTTTTATAAAAATATCATTATATATATATATATATATATATATATATATTATAAGGCAATGAATTTATTTATCAATCCAACAGATTTTTATCACTTTAAGCGTTATTTGAGTTGATGCCCATATTTGAGTCGACGCTCCGTTTATTTATTAAACAGAATATTTATTTTCATCTACCGGGCAGAATATTTTAGAAATCTTGTCAAAGAAAAATAAATTTAAAAAAATCCATTACTTCTTGAGCGAATTAACTTGTTTACGTTTCGATACAAACTAATGGGTATCCTCTAAAAATAACGTTTAACTGATAAGAATACATGCATATATATATATATATATATATATATATATATATATATATATATATATATATATATATAGAGGGGGGAGATGCCTCAGGTGTCACTTATCAAATCAAAGTGCGATAAAAATATCTATCTACTTAGAATGAATGTACAAGAACCCTTAAAAATTCTGGTCGAAAAGAATAAAATCACACACACACACACATACATACACACACACACACACACACACACATATATATATATATTTCTAAATATTTTTATTAATCCGACTATTTTTAACTTGATATTAATATTTTTATCATATATATATATATATATATATATATATATAAAAGAATTATTTTTTATGTATTATTTTTAGATGTATTAAAATCTGTTGGATTAATATATCTGTTGGATTATAAAAAAATCCATTACTTTAGAAATTTTTGTTTACGTTTTAATCGCGTTTGTCGCGAATTTCTGGCGAAAATCTTTGCTTAAAAATTCAAATTTTGCTCTATCAGCAAAGTTTCTTCGCTGCCGAGTCAGTTTAGGCACATAACGGCATTTCTCGCTGCCCAGAGCGACGCAGGTTCGAATCTTGGCGGTGAGTTTAATTTTTCTTTAATATGATTTCTCAAATATTCCAACATGAAGAGAGATTTTCTCAAATATTCCAACATGAAGAGAGATTTTCTCAAATATTCCAACACCAGAGAGAGTTTTACGAGGCCATTTGCGTGAATTTGATTTTGGTGGACAACTACGCGACAGAGAAGCCCACACACTTGGCCAGAAACACCTTGACCTCCTCTCAGTTCAAAGGAGATTGAGATGGGCGAGATCTGGCAAACATGGTTGCATCGGATTTTGGTTTGTCAAAGTCCGTTTTGGTTAATATGATTTCGTATTCCGCAAATGGGGTTCCAACATTGGTCGCGAGTTTCCCTCTCCTCGACCTTACAACAATGGAATGGCTCTACAGGAGTTGAATTTGATTCTCCAAATCCTATCCCTCGAACGCCGGTGTTCCCTGGCTCCATCCTGGCCCCATTATTCCTTATTTTCATCAACGACCTTTCTGGCGCCATAGATTTGGTGGACAACAACGCGGACGACACTACAATTACTTCTACCTCAAAAACAAATCTGTGTCAAACAAAACTAACTCCTCTCTTGAAATGGACCTCAATCGGTTGTTTAATTGGGCGCGAATTGATGGTCCTCGAACGCCTCGAAAACTAAACTACTCTCTATTTATCTCCCCCATTAGAATATCTGATAGTCAACTTCTTGAGAGCAACTCCTGCGTCTGCTCGGTCTCACGTTGACTGCCGACATGAGATGGAACAAATACATTGAGTCAATTAATGCTTCTTCCACCGCGAGGAAAGTTGGCTCTCTGTGCCGCGCCAGGAAATTTTCTCCCGGAATCGATACTCCAAATATACAAATCAACCATTCGCCCTTGCATGGAGTATTACTGCCATATATGGTCTGGTGCACCTTCTGTTTACCTCGGAGTTCTTGACAAAGATTCAGAGACGGATAAGTAATATAATTGACCTGATCTGGAATCTCTCAGACACTCTCTCACGCTGCGCTCTCGTCTTTTCTACAAATACTTTGGTAATTGCTCCGATGAGCTGCTTTCACTGGTTCCCAGACTCCATGAATTCAGGCGCCATACAGAGGCTGGCATCCCCGCTCCCACCCTTACAATGTAGAAACCTTTAAATGTAGCCGTCTCTTCTACTCCAATAGCTTCATACCTCGCACATCTCACCTGTGGAACACCCTTCCCAATTACTGTTTCCATGAGAGCTATAATCTCCAACTATTCAAATGTAATGTCAATCGACATACCTTGATCTATCCGCTATCCCTCTCCTTATCCTTTCTTCTATCACTCCTATCTGCTCTCGCTCCAAATCTTCTGCAACCCCTGCATCCTAGTGGCTTCACGCCTTGCTCGGGGTGTAATGCTTAAAAAAAAAATCTTTGCTTTTGGGATCACTTGGAGACAAGGAACAACCATATATATTTTAGATTGGATTCGTTATCAAATGTATGATTTTGACTTCTTATTACTTAAATGACAATTACAGAAATGAATCAATAAATAAGAAAAGAGTAAAATTATAAGAAATATGATATATAATAATTCAAAGATTATCTTTGTTTTTCGAAATTTGTAAAGTTAATTTGTTTGTTTTTCGCTGTTTTGAAAGCTAAGATGTCAGAAGAATTGAGCTAATGTCACTTGAACATTCCCCTTCCTCTACAACAATCTGACAATTCACAGCTCCAGTGAAAGAGAAAAATATTCTTTATTTGTTCCAAATCAGCCTTCGAAAATGTCAAAAGTTGCAAATGTACGGAATCATATTTGCAACCTGATCTTAATCGAATTTTCATTGACTTGTCATTTTTAATTCGGCAGTATTGATGAAGCTAGCATCTGAAGTTGATAATATGTTACTGACAAATGTGTTAACAAACTGAACAACTGCCATTGTTGACAGGAAAGAAATGCTCTGATTAGTGCCCAGACAGAGAAATGACCGACTGAAAAATGTATTTATCTTTTGTCGTAATATAGATAAAGGCACTGATGTCTAACAGATAATCTTTCCAGGTTTCGGATGTCAGAGCGTGAATGAAATCAGTGTAAAAATCGAATAGTATCAGGCACTTCTTATACTTATTTTTTGGTTTAGGTCTGTGATCTTTCTCTTTGTTGTATTTATTTCAGACTTTCGGCCGATATAATCATAGGTTTTCCTAAAGCAATCTAAATTTCGTTTACTTTTTTCAGCTTCTCAGCTGGAAGACTGCATCATTTAAGTCTTTGGAACAAAACGCTGTCTTTCTTTTTAAAAATGTTATTGTTGCTTTTATTCACGCACACGTGTAGTGAAAAATTAACCCGTGTCCAAGTACGACCATTTCCATGACTTCGTTTTTAATTTCTTTGTCGTCCATAGCGTTTCTGGTGACTCGTTAGTCCGGCGAGTGGCCTACAATTTAAGTCGCAGGTTTTGCAAGGAAGCTTACCGCATGATGCATATAATAAAGGCAGTAAAGATAGAGCTAAAAACAACAAAGAGAAAGATCACTGACCTAAATTGAAAAATAAGTTTAAGAAGTACCTGATATTATTCGATATTTTACACTGATTACCTTCTCGTTCCGAAGTGCAAACCTGCAAAGATTATCCATTATTAATTCTTTTATCCATATTACGACAAAAGAGAAATATTTCAGTCGGTATTTTCTCTGTCTTCTCTGTCTTTGCATTGACTCGTAGGGATTTACTAAGTGTAGCTTAGATATGGCACAAGGCCGCAAGTATGGAGCAACGAGTGAGGACCAAAATCACTTCTCAGTCGTAACTGATCTTGCGTAACAAGCTTGCTGATCGTTTCATCATGTCGAATTACCCATGGTGCTTTGACATGTAATGCTTGGCATGTCCACTCACTGGTTTGCACATTTTCTTGCATAGATTGCTAATGAAATAAGTCTGAGCATCACAGTGTTGTCACTGTGACGACGTACGTAATTATTCAAGCCTGCCTTTGAAAAATTCTGCCCAGGTAAGAGTTTTATTAGCACCTTTTAATGGGAGGTCCGCTTACGTTCTCCATATTTTTTTTTAGGCATTTCACCCCAAGCAAAGCGGGAAGCCACTAGGACGCAAGGGGTTACAGAAAATTTTAGAGCAAGATCAGATAGGAGTGATAGAAGAATTGATGAGGGTAGTGGATAGATCAAGGCAACTGGAGATGTCGATTGACATTACACTTGAATAGCTGGATATTATAGCTCACAGGGAAACAGGAACAGGGAAGGGAGTTCCACAGGTGAGAGGTGCGAGACATGAACCTATTAGAGTAGAAGAGACGGCTACATTTAAGAGTTTCGACAGTGAAGGAGTGAGAGCGGGATGCCCGCCTCGTAGGGCGCTAGAACTAGCGAGCAATCCGTTTTAGCTTCGAGCATTCAACCATACCTTTCTCATAGTAATGCCAGCCGACAGCAATGTCTTCCAAGTAGACCCTTCCAGCGCCTGTCAAAACACTGATGTCTGTGTATCTTTGAGACAGTCTATCTTTTGGCGTTTGTACATATTACACTGCGGACATCTGTCTTGTACCACTTCTCCATGCGGTGCTTGTTTTGAAAGTCGGTTGTCCTCTCATTATCCACTTAATAACCATAGAATCGATGTTCGAAATACTTGCTAGTTTCAGCATAACGCCATCGGGTATTCCTTAATCTTCATCATATTTTCAGTATCTGTCGCAAACATTTTTGATGGGAGCGTTCCAGACGCTGTATAGGATTTGGGCTGTGGAAGGTAAAAAAGTAATCACCATTGGACTCATGCAACTCTTTCTGAATCCTCTGCGCTGTCCTCAGATTGACACCCAAACATTCTGAAATGTTCATATTGGCGCTTCTGGTACAAATGCCAAGCAGTACAGCATGCCGCTTCCAAATTTCTGGCGGAGTAAATTGCGTCATATTGCACTTTTTCTCACAGACGGTGCGTAACTGACCGTATTATACGGTGCAGTCGACAAAAGAAAAAACAAACAATGCGCATGCGTAAAATTAAATTATAAAATGGCGACAATTTACTCATCACACCATCTATCTATCTATCTATCTATCTATCTATCTATCTATCTATCTCAGTCTGTTCATTATCTATCTATCTATCTATCTATCTATCTATCTATCTATCTATCTATCTCAGTCTGTTTATTATCTATCTATCTATCTATCTATCTATCTATCTATCCCATTTTCTTCATGATCTCTATCCATTTAAGAACCATCAAGAGAACGGTGAATAAGTCTAAAAAGACAACAGTAGAGTGGAAAATTGGATCAGGAGGTCACAATAGGACGAGAGGTCATCAACTTAGAGCTAAAGAGATCAATTAGAAAAGATCCAACTTAATCCACACGTGAGAGAGGAGTTTTACCAATGACAATCCAAAAAGCAGTGAAAAAAAGACTTGAAAATGAAATCGTACCTGAAATGTGTGAGGTACATTGTTATTCTAGGACAGAAAATTAGAAAGTTAGAGAGGGTGAAGATCATCTTGAATAAGTTAAAAATGATCCTGAATATATATATATATATATATATATATATATATATATATATAATTATTTCAATATTTATGAGCTTCCGATCCTTAGCTATGTGTAATTAATGATGAACATGTCATTTTCGTTTATGATCGATTTCCTCACTATTTTTCTGTTAAGGATGGACAGTAATTATACATTCTTATTGCTCAAAGTAGAGTCCAATAGTATTATAATAACCTCGCAAAATTCCATTAAAATATCTTTAATCATTTCTAAATTACAACGGTTCAAAGCTTAAGCTAACAAATGGACAATTTTGCTTGTACACGATTTGGACAATTTTGTTGTTACAACCTGTATATAAGAGGCATATGTTATTAAAGGCAACAGACATTTTGTATCGATTAATTTTATTGACTGATTTTTCAAAATTACGAATAATCCTTCACAAGTAAGGAAGGAAGTCCGTCCGAAATTATCCAGATTTAATTTTAAAAGACATCTAGTCTAACCTTTCGAATTTCTTAAGTCATCATCAGGGTTTGTAGAGACAAATGTTGTGTTTCTGGTGAGTATAGTGACGTGGGCAAAGAGTGTTGTGACGTAGGCGAAGTGGGACATGTGTGCGTATTATTTATTTATTTTTTATATACCCTTAAATTATTATTTGTTTAAAAGTGGTTTCAGCCCTTGCAAGGCAGTAAAGCCACTAAGATACAAGGGGTGTGGAAGAATTAGGAACAGAAACATTACTTATGATCAAGAAGACAAAAGAGTAATTAGGAGGGCAGTAGATAGGGGTTGGCATTGCATTTAATTTTTTGCAGATTAAAGTTGGCTGGAAAGCATGGAGCCAGAAAGGAGTTTCACAAGTGAGAAGTGCGAGAGAAGAAACTGTTAGCATAGAACTTACGGCTACATCTAGCCAGCTTAACTGTAAATTGATGAGATCTCGATGTCAGTCTAGTACTGCGCTTAAATTAAAAAACTCTAGCTGCCATAGCGAAGGAGTCATTGAAACAATTACCATGAAAGTATTTATAGAAAAGACATAGAAAGGCAACCTTACTGCGGTTGATTAGTGACTGAAACCTAGATTTATATATATATATATATATATATATATATATATATATATATATATATATATATATATATATATATATATGAAGAAATATAGTCTTAAAGTGTGATATTTATTTAAGCGCTCAATATCAGAGATTGAGTGTGTGGGGAATATAGTGAACATTGAAGTCAAATACTTAGAGGCGACAGTCTGTTTCATGCTAGACGCAATCGTCAGGCCACATGGCTTGCCAACTGTTCATCATGTGGCCTGACGATTGTGTCCAGTATGAAACAGTCGCCTCTAAGTGTTGACTTCAATGTTCACTTTATATATATATATATATATATATACTTTCAAAATCAGGAGGTCAGTTGAATTCGCTACCTTGGTTTCAACCTTACAGTATCCTCAGACGATTTTTATCAAATGACCACCTAATGCTTTTTTTATTACAGTGTAACCCGGATATAAGAAACCCGGATATAAGAGAAACCCGGATATAAGAGACTTCTTCTCCGGTCCCGACAACTCTCTTATATCCGGGTTACACTGTATTAAAAAAAAACTGTAAAGAACGCTACATTATTATTTTCAAAAATAAATAAACAAAAGCACGGCGTTGTGTATAATAATAGAAAAGCAGGAGAAGGATATGAAGAAAGAAGAAGAAAAAGAAAAGGAGGAAGAGAAGAAAAGCAAGTGTATTGTAAATGTATCGGTAAGGGTTTAAATAACTATTTTTTACCCAGCCTCATATGCATTTAAGAAAAATTTTCTTTTATGTAAGCAAGGACTTAAGACTTCGGATTTCTGGATTAAAAGTTTTTTTTTGATTGGGAAATGATAATCGCTATTTTTTCCTGTTGGCAGAGGTTGCAAATATGATTGTGGTTGTTGTATGGTTTTGATTTTTTAAAAATTTTCCACTTAATCAATATATATATATATATATATATATATATATATATATATATATATATATAATAATCTCCTTTAATAAGAAAGGTTCTTATACAGTCAAAAAAAGAAACATGCAAAAAAAATAAAAAATAAAAAATGTTAAGAAAATGATTTGACAGAGAATTTATCAAAGGTTTTCATTTAAATTCAGATTTCGTCTCACCCGAGGTTGTTAAACCGAATTCGAGATGTCAAGTGAAACAATAAACGCATTCATAATCAGCACGCGAATTTTGAATCTTTAAGTTTCCCACTCGTTAAAACTGTCTGACAAGTGAAAACTGGTATCAAGTGTTGTCCAGATGTTCATTAACACAAAGAACTTGTGTCCGATGAAAAAAAAAAATAAATAAATAAAAGAACGCAATTTCAGAATAAGCTTTTAAGAAATAATTAACCATTTCGGTTTAAGTACACTGCAACCTTGGTTCTCGAACGTCTCTCATGTCGAAAAAATCGGTTTTCGAACAGAAAATTCTTGATGAAAATGCATCCGTTATCAAACTATATATATATATATATATATATATATATATATATATCAAAATGTGATTGGATGTTGTTTATGTTTTCCACAGTTTTCAATGAAATCCAAATTGTCTGGAAAAATTTACAACCTTGAAGGGGAAAAATCGAAAAAAAACTGAAAAAAAATTAAAGACAAAATCCAATGTCGATAAAAAAAAAAAAAAAAAAAACAGTGTACAATCAATTTAGAGTTGAACTCTAAATTGATTGTACACTGTTTTTTTAACGCAAAAGATTGTTAGAATTATAAAAAAAAAAATATATATTATTAATAAAAATTATCGTATATTATTATTATGACGGTCAATGGTATGGGTTCCTTCCTTGCAAGATTGAGAACGCAAAAACGTCTCTTTTCAGCACCCCCATTCAATCGTTACCCTCCACCCAATTTGGGGATGTGTCTCAGTTGCACCCAAATGTTGTTACTAATATTGATTTTCGGGTGGGCTGACTTTAAATTTAAACTGCTCCAATTGAACGGCAAAAAAATTCCCAGTCATGAAACACCTGGTCAAAGACGGATTATACTGCTAGTATATATATATATATATATATATATATATATATATATATATTCGTATCAGATAC
>CAHIKZ030000006.1:2655000-2680120 GCA_903632075.3 Acanthosepion pharaonis | reverse complement strand
CCTCAGTAGAACAACTGCTATGAAGATATTTATGGAAAAGATGAAGGGAAGATTTGTCATGGCGGTGGGAAGAAACTAAAGTCGGGATTCTAGGTTAGGACCATTAACATGACAGAGTCATCATTTGTGTTTTGTAAATAATCTCGAGATATATAGCAGGAATGCCAGACTACAAATGGCAGCAATATTCAATGCATCGAAGAATGGTAGATTTGTAAATATGTAAAATGGATTCTGACAAGAAAAATATCTGGCACGACTCAGTCAACTAACATTCCGAGGAACAGACCTATCAACTGATTCAATATATATATATATATATATCCCTCCACTTCCTGTTAATGGAAAACATGAAACCAAGAAAGTGCAGTGAGTTAATTTCCTGGAGGTTATCATCATCCATGCTTGTGAAAGGCAAAAATCGTTCCGTATGGTGATTAATATATAGCAATTTTCGATTTGGAGCCATTGAAATTTACACGCCATTCCTTGCCTTAGTTAACTACTGATTGGAGCCTACTAATTTAATTAGGATAACACATTTAGCTGTCCAATGCTTAAAACAGAAATAACAGAATGTTATATAGAAATAAAGTGCCGCTGCCGACATTTGTGTTTGAACATAGACCGCCAGTGAACAAACAGAAATGATTTCATTATTAAACTAGGTAGATCACGTGATCATAGCAGAAACGCTTATATAGGGGAAGTCGCGTGAGGTAAGATGTGTTTCCTATTCTCCGCTATCTTTTATTACTATTCAAACCGCTATTCTCTTCTCTATACGAATGTACTGCTAGTACAAGTATTATTCTAAGACGTCTGACACCAGTATTGTTCAACGGCGCTTTATAATTGGTATCATCGATTACAAAGTCTCTACTACGTTGACGTTGACGAAATATCAAGTAAATATACGTTGACAACACAACAGTGACAACATGGGTCGTTTGGACGACTCAACACAGAATAATGCGTATGTTCTTGTAACAATCGATGTAATAATCTTTACTAAATGCCATTTTCTGTCAAATCCGTAAAGTGTAAGGGGAATTAACTTATGTCTCCCCCGTGTGAAATTAACTATTTCTGCTTTTAGTTATAATCCATTTTCTTTAAAGAAGTGTCTTCACTTTTCCATTTAGCTTCTTTTCTCTCTCTCTATTTTTTTTTTTTGTTGTAGTCATATTAATTTATCAGCAAAACAAATAACCACACATCGTATCGATATCTGCATTTATTGTTTTGTATGTGTTCTTCGCTGTAATCTGGAAGCGAAAAACTGCATCTCTGCTTCATTGGAAATTTCGCAAGCTCAGGCTAAATGCTAGAAGATAATTCACAAATACGAAACACTTGTTTTATCTTTCCTTCGTAATTTCTGCAAATTTTGTCTTGACACAAACGTATTTATCGGCTTGACATGTTTATTTGTTTGTTTGTTCACTTTTGAGTGCGTACATTTTCTTTTCTTGAATTAATGGCGAAGCCATACTTCCAATCATATACAAACTACAAATTGCCAAATATGGAAATACTGTCGTCATCACTCAATTGCAGGCATTTCCTCGGCATCAAATTAAATGCTTTCAAACAAAAATACATAACCCATTCTCTTTCTTGAACAATAATATTCTTGATGCAGTTGCAAAAATAAATAAATAACACGTACAAACAAGGGAGATAAATGTGTCAGTTTTATTATTAAATTTCTTCGCTTCTACTTTCACGGTAATTAGTGTTGTTATCAAGACAGTCAAATAAACGAAAATTGTATGGCTTCTGGATATTACAAAAGCCATACAAATCGACATTATTGTCACAGAGATTTTTGTTTCTTTTTGATATGATTTAATACAATTGCTATAGATCCTTGGCGTTTACAGACGCCGGCATGCCAGCCGTGGGCAGTTCGATTGAAATAATAGAAAGGTAAGAATCCGGATAAAATCAGTTGGACTTGTTTGTATCTAATTAAATCTATTGTCGACCGAACTACCAAACAAATTACTTCCATCCTCATTCGGGAAGTCACTTTTCTTTAAGTACTTATTTTTTTTCCTGCGCGTGAATTTCTATAGTAACAGAAACACATCACACATGTGTCTGTCATATATATATATATATATATATATATATATATATATATATATATATATATATATAATTAAAAATCAAACAATTATTTAATATATTTTCTGTTTATACGTTATTTTTATAAAAAAATAGGGTATAAACAGAAAATATATATTTTATAAAAATAAGGTATAAACAGAAAATATATTAATTAAATAATTGTCGGACTTAGTCCATTTCATAATACGTTGTCATTGTTTACGTTAAGTTATGTTTCTGGAGCAGAAAGGATCGATTGAGACAAAACGTCGAAGATTGTGTGTTTATAAACAGTAATTCGGACTTTGCTAACCAGACGAATGGTTAACAGCATATCAGATCAAATGACGGTTCCCATTAGAGTTACAGCTTCGATTCCTACCAGAGAGCGCACATTTTTTACATATATATATAGTCTTAAGATGTGACATATTTATGAGATAAAGTGCTCAATATCAGAGATAGAGCGTGTGTAAATATAAAAGTGAACATAGAAGTCAACACTTAGAGGCGACATTATGTTTCATGCTAGATGCAATCATCAGGCCTCGAGTGCTGTTATTCTTCTCGGCTCTTTATATATATATATGGGTCAGTGAGGCATTGTGGGTAGTCTATTTTGGAGGTTATTTTACCGTATATATATATATATATATATATATATATATATATATATATATATATATATATATATATATGTGAAAATATATAGAAAATAGGAAGGACTGGTTAGGTAAATAATCCAAAGTCCCTTAGTATTTTAGTTATTATTTTAAAAATAGTGCTCGATACAAAAGTAGAGCATAAATATAATTATTTATTTAAAATATGATTCCAAATCGCGACATAAGAAGTCCCATGTTTTTCAAAACAAGAGCCAAAACTTCAATATAATTATTTTAAAAAATTTAAATTAAAAATTAAATTGAGTTAAAATAAGCTCTGTTCCATATTCAAGCGAAATTTTATTCCCAAAATTTCGCTTGAAAAACAAACATGGGACTTTATGTCGCGATTTGGAATCATATTTTTAAATAATATATATATATATATATATATATATATATACATATGTGTGTGTGTGTGTGTGTGTGTGTGTGTGTATTCAACTTCGTATTTGCAATATACGCTCCATTTTCATTTGTGATAGTGGTTTTCTACAGCTTAGATGTGGAAAAAGGCCGAATGTATGGGGTACCCAGTGAGGATCGGACTCACTACTCAATCGTAAGTGATCTATAAAGTCAATCTCTCTAACCATTACCCCACGTCGAGGTGTCCCATTTTTATTTATTATTAAGAGTGTAGTACTCCTATCACCCTGCGCATTCGATAAACCTTTGCAAAGAGAATGTGTTTTCAGCCAGGGCTTGAACATCCGTACGTCTTTTTACAGATCGCCCACGAAGAACGTATGCAAATCTCTATTTTCCCATTATAAGGAAATCGCATCCTCTTTAGTCATGATTTTCTCGAAATCTTCATATCTGCTCAGTTTTGGTGTCTGAAACCTCAGCAAAACAATTTCTAAAAAATTATAGCTTTAGTCCAACGTTTATATTACTTAAAATGTTCTTATAGTGGGCAATTCGTTTTTGAAATAAACGCCCCATCTTATTTATAAAAGAATGGATACTACATCTATTGGTCTGCGCATCCGAAACTTCTTAGTAAAGAAAATGTGCTCTCCGGTAGGAATGGAAACTGCGTCCATCCTTTACAGAGACCGACAGGCACGCACGCACACACGCACACACACACACACACACACACACACAAAACACTTTTTGTACTTGCTTGATTTTGATGCCTCCGATTCAGTGTTCGAATCTTAAGCTCTGCCTTTTGCTGACAATATATTGTCTTCTTACAATTGATGGCTAGTCCATTTTTCTCACTTTCTTTTACTTCTTCTAATTTGTAGTTAGCATCTTAAGTTGTTTCTTTTGCTGACAAACTTAAGTTCTGTCTTCTTATTTTTCTGGACAAAAGGAACGGGAAAACACCAAGAGTTTCGTGATTTTTCTATCACCTTAGCCTTTAGCATCTCATCGATTGTCCTTTCTACTTGATCTCGGAGATTCAAAAGAATTTCAATACGGGTTCTTCTTAATTGGACTGTAGTTACCAGTATCGATTCTTAGTTTCGCCGTATCAGTTCTACCGAAATCTTTATCTGTAACCGCAAATAAATCCTTCTTTCTTACTAATAATTTTTGGATGGGAGCCATAAATTCACTGGGTACTACAGCATCATTGATACCCGTATCATTACTATCATTACTGATAGCAGACACGGAAATGAAATTACAAAATCTTCTTGGAAAATAATAGGCTGTGATTGTAATTCTTGTGTTAATACATGCATTATCACAATGCATTATCGTTTGTTTTCTATTGTTTTGTGTTACTCAATTATTACCCGGACTTGTTACGGGAAAAAATAATAGAAGGAGACACGTGTTTTCTGCATAAACACAACAAGCATTCCCGTCTCAAACTTTAGCTTAAGTTTATGCCTGCCTTACTAGTTAAACACATTTTGTACATGTGTTAAATGATTCTCTTTTGTTTAGGAGAAAATATCACTGTATGCTTTTCCATTCCATTTAAAACAATAGACATCAATTTTTGGAAAATAATAGACCAAATTGTTACTTCAAAAGGGATACTTTTAAAATGAAAAAGTGTCCTGTGGGGACAAAAAGCTCGTTCATCTATTTCTATTTTCCAATAACCAGACTTTAAAACCAATTTTGAATGATAATTAATATCTCATCAATGATCGTCAGTGGTTATGCATTGCTTCCGTTATCTTATTTAACAAACGATAATCAACGCAAAAATCTTTTTGATTCATCTATTTTTCTGGGCTAAAAGAATGTGAAAAATGGCACTACAGCATCATTGATACCCGTATCATTACTACCACAACTCATGAAGAACGTTAGTCAGAGAAAGCGCAAGAGTTACTCGCCTTGATTTTAGCATCAGCCATGTTGATGGAGGGCTGATAAGATTCTCTCAGATGATTAATAGAGAGCAGTTTAGTTTTGGAGGCGTTAAAATTAACAAACCATTCTTTGCCCCAAGCAAACAACAGACTGAATATCGTTTTGGATGTCAGCTGATATTTTGACCTAATCAAACTGATCAGATTTACTATCGAAACTGTAGTAAATGGTTGTGTTTTCAACCTAGATATTATTTTCAGAGCTGATGCCACCGGGAAGGTCATTAATGAAAATTAAAAACAAAGTACGACCAAGGATAGAGCCCTGGGGACATTTGCAGTTGTTCGATATGAATTGGAAGAGTGGCCATTCAGGATGAATTTCATTTCACGATTTGATAAGTATGATTGAATCTGTTCAAAAATTTGACTGGAGACATCGTAACTTTTCATTTGCATGTGTTTCTAGAGTCTTTGTGTAATATCCTACATTTTGTGCCACAACTTGATGATATTTGTTGACTTCTTTTTTGGATCGCCCGGCATTAGCCATATTCGTATGGCAGTTAAGAACAAAGTTGGAATAACATTACTATATTTGATGGTAGATTCTATATTTACAACTGGTTTCTAAAAACGGAATTTTCTTATGACACACTCTATACATTACATAGGTATATATAACTCAATGCTTACTGCGTACTAGACAGCTATGCCACTGAATCAAACACATTGATTGTTGGAATTTTTGGGTACCCTAGTGTACTAATGAGCCAGCCAAAATGAGCTGACTCATTTTATAGTTTCCCAATAGAAGGGTTAACCAATCAGAAGGCTCAAAATATTCAATGCGACGTGTATAAAGGCGGCCATGTTTTTCCCGAATATGCACAGCCAGCCTTTGATATCGAAGACTGAATAATTACGGAACAGATGCTGGTGGTATTGGCGATATAGTCAGATTCAGTAGAGTGTTTGACTCGTGAGTGTTAATCTTTAACGTTGTTTGATTGAAAAGATTACTTACTACGCTGTATTCTATATTCATAGACTATGGCGAACATGGTCAACATTGATAAGATTAATTTGTTTTTTTACGGTTTTGCAAGTTATTTAAACCGGAAAATATTTTTTGATTGTAACAATATTTTTGGAGATAATAATTATTTAGCGATATAAAACTTACTTATTAACCCAAAGCTTGGGGAAGACGAGGGGGGGGTCATGCCTCTCGGGAAGGTATTTGCGCGTAGGCGAATATAACGATCCCAACTGGAATTGGAACTCGGCTCTTCGATTCAAAATTCCGCGCCATTATCCATTACACCAACCACATATCCAAGTTTACAGCATTTGGTATTCCCAAGTGGTCACCCATCTAGGTAGTGACTAGGCTTGGTGTTGCTTAATTTCGTACCGGAGCCAGTGCTTCAACGGGATGTGTCCGCAAGTAGGTCAGTCAGTCAGTTATATGCCATGCGTGATACACGCGTAGGCGATCACGTATCTTTCGATACATGACTGACGAGGCAGATTTTTTTCCTGCAGTAGGAGACGGAATTAAGCAGGAGATAACTGATAACTGACATCCATTAGACATGACACGTGGAACTAGAACAGACTACCCCAGTGAGCGAAATAAAGGGTTCAGTTCGACATTCCAGCCACCTGAAGAAGGCTGGAGTGTACAACGGCCGAAACCTTGTAATAAATATAGCGACAAAGATAAGGAAAATAGTCCGAATAATGTAAATAGTGTCAATGCTTATTGCTTATGACAAACATTTTTCACTGACTCAGTCTCAGATAACTAATTAAATATAATTAGAATATACATTTAGGTCTGTTTAACGAAAGCAATCCCTGCTGAGGTGTACTGGATTAGACTCAGTTATAATCAATAATTCATGGTGGTTTTCAAAGCGTAGCTTAGATGTGGCACAACGCCAAATGTATGTGACACCCATCGAGGATCGAAGTCACTATTCATTTGTAATTGATCGAGGAATACAAGGTCGCGAGCGATTATGCCACGTCGAAGTGCTCAATGATTGTCTAAACGTAGCACAGATATGGCACAAGACCGGAAGTATGGAGTACCCCAAAGATGATCGAACTCACTATTCAGTCGTAATTGATCTAACGAAACAATTTTGTTAACCATTACACTTGTCGAAGTGCTTAATTCACTAGGCTTATGTTAGATGTGGAATGCCAAATTTAGGGAGCACTCAATGAGAATCGATCTCATTACACACTCCTAATTGATCAAGCGAGATAAACTTTTTTTTTACCATTACACAATGGCGAAGTACCCATTTAATAAATAATTTATGCAATCTGTAAATGCAGAAATACGAGGATTGTTAAGCATGACTTCTGTACGTCGTGTTCCTTCAGGACTTTAGGTCTTAATAAGTTTTTTCTTTTCGCTATGCTTTCCAAATCCCTTTCCTGCCATCCATTGACAAAAGCTAGTTTAGCTAGTTAGGTTACTCGCTGTTTATCTCTCTCCTTGTTGACTGTGAGTGTCAATGTTTTTCAAGCCCTCTTTTCTCATCATGTATCCTAGAAATTTCAATTGTCTCTTTCTGTCTTTTTTTTCCATTTTTCTAAAACCCTCCATCATATTCTCAGCATCATTCTGTAGAACCAAATGTTTTTTTTTTTTCATGTATCTTCTTCATTTGTGAAGAGATTTTCCGGCATTCACTGCCTGATAGGATGACCGATGTTATATGACAATTCAGCGTTATTTCCTGTTTTGAGCCACATGTTTTGAGCCACATGTTTTGAGCCACATGTTTTGCTTAGGCTTTTTAAGGAATCTTTTGCTATTCGAATACCTCTTCTGATATCAATGTCACATTTTCGGTCTCATCTTTAAACACTTCCCAATGACCAAATATGCTGTATTAATGGCAGACTCAAAGAGAAAGTGAAAGAATTCTTTTGTGAAGAAATTGCCCAGCATTCACTATCACATAGAATGAGCACCTCGAGGTGGTGTAATGGTTAGCAAGCTTGTCTCGCTAGAACAATTACGACTCAGTAGTCAGTTCGATCCTCACTGGGTGCTCCATACATTCGGCGTTGTGCCACATCCGCGCTACGCTTGGAAATTCACTATAGAAGAAACGTTATTATATGACATTTCAGCGTTCTTTGTTCTTAACGTTTCTTAATAATATGGTTATTTTTTAAGGCATCGTTTGCTATTCCAATACGCCTTCGGACATCAGCGTCACATTTTCTCTCTTATGTTAAAACTCTTCCCATTGACCAAAACCGGGTCACCGACAGCTGATTTTCCCTCTAGAATTAAGGCTATACTGAGTGAGATGTGCATACTCCCGTCGATAGTATTAGACATCATCTCTAAATTAGACGTTCATAAAGCATGTGGTGTTGACGGATACTAAAGTAATGTGCCCCTGAGCTGGCTCTAGTTCTCTCCAAACTATAAAAATTGCCTCGCCGATTCTTGTTTCCCAGACTGTTGGAAGTCCTCCTCTCTTGTCCCGGTTTTTAAGAACCCTAGAGACCATTCTGCCCACGCTAACTACCGTCCCATCAGTTTCCTACCACTCTTCGGCAAAGTTTTTGAGGCTTTAATCAATGCCAAAGTATCTGCTCTCGGACAGACAATATGGTTTCCTCTTTGCACGGTCTACCGCTGTCGTGTTTAGGGCCATAACTGAATATGTATACCAAACTCTTGATAATAACGGTGAAGCTCAAGCTGTTGCTTTAGATATATCGAAGGCGTTTGGCAGGCATTCTGGGTAAGCTTCAGGGATATGGTATTACAGGATGATTATTTGATTTAATCCAATCATTGTGTCTAACCGTGAAATGAAGGTTGTTCCGAACGGGTTCTCTTCCAGTTCTTTCCATATGAACGCTGGTGTCCTTCAATGCTCTATCCTTTGTCCGAGACTGTTTCTGGTCTTGATTAATGACCTTCCTGAGGTCATCAGTTCTCAAGTCGGCATCTAGGCAGAGGACACTAGCATTTACTCCTGTCTCAATAGGACATCTGGCAATTCTGACAAAGTTAACCTGGACATTGGTCTCGAAAACGAGGTCCAATGGTTGACTGGTGCAGGAAATGGCTTGTGAATTTTAATGCGTCCAAAACGAAATTGCTGTCATTTACTCGCCATAAAGAAACGTCCCTGGCTCTTATCAGCATGGTTGATGCTCAACTCCATGAAAATCAAAATTAAATGTAATGTCAATGGACATATTCTTGATCCGTGTTCTTCTTTTTATCCTTTTCTCATTAACACTCGACCTATACCCAGTCTTTTCCCTTAATTACACTCTCTGTAGCTCCTTGCGTACTAATTGCACTCCAACCTTTTTTGGAGTCAATCGTTTTAAGAAATACACTGTATTAATGGTAGACCCAAAGAGAGAAATGGAAGATGTCTTAAGTCCATAGGGTAGTGAAGGAACGCATGAAGAAAAGACTGTTTACTTTCAAAATACGTAGTTGTTAACAAAAGAGACCGAACACGGTGTGAGTGATGGCCTAATGGTTCCAAAATCAAGCTGGCACATAAATTTCACTATTTGGTTTGTGTGGAAACAGGCAACGAAATATATGGCACCGAAATCTGAAGGTACGTAGAAATAGGGAAAAATGAATTCATAAATCAAGCGTAATATTAAAAGATCAGATATGCTTTGTTAGAAACATAGAAAAGAGTACTGAACTACTATGTAATAATAACTATTCATCTTTACGGCATTGGTGACTGGACAATTTCTTCACAGATGAGGAATAATGAGAGATGTGACTGTACCGTTGAATGCTGAGGGGACTATGGTGACAAAACAGAAAGTTTTAAAGAAAAAAAGAACTGCAAAGAAATTATATTTGGTTGCAGAACAAAACTGCTAAAGTTTATGCGACACATGTTGAGAAAACAGGGCTTGGAAAATCTTACACTCACAGGACATACTAACGACAAAAGAAAAAGGAAATAAACAGCTTGTAATGTACTTAAAGAGTTTGTTCAAAGTAAAGATTGAAAACTTTCGAACAACAAACAATATGAAAAATGTGAAGAGCCGTGATAAGCCTCTATCTGAAATAAGATCAACAAGTAAGTTCTAGAAGGAAATTTTGGAGTATCTTTCAAGAACCGACCACACTACTATCTGATTCGGTGGCAATTTTGTTCGCTAATTCTCTACGACAGGTACTGGTAAGAACGGATTAAGTCTATGTATGTTGTAGCAGAGAAATCTTTGTGGTTTGATCTGAGAATTGGTGACGAATGAAGACAAATAATTCATGACAGTGAAGTACACCCGAAAAGGGTTTGCGATCCGATCAGCTGAAACAGAATGAAAGGAAGAAAAGAAAAACAGGATATCAATGTTGCACAGAAAAATTCATCAAATAATAACAAACAATTGACTAACAGCAAATAATGGATTTTCTCGGCTAACGTTTTTCGATGACATGAAGTGGAAATATAATATTGAATCAATTGCTGTGTCTGCTGCAAGACAATTTGGTTCAATGTGTCATGATAGACATTTTTTTTTCGATAGAATCTATCTTACATATTTATAAATCTACTATCAGTCCATTCTTTGAATATTGCTGCCACAGCTCGTATGGGCTCCGGATACGGATATAGCAATTTTTGATAAAATCCGAAGAATCTGCAATGTTATTGGTTCTAACCTGGAATCTCGGCTTCAGACACTTTCCAGCCACCGTAATGTGGCTTCTCTGTGCCTTCTCTATAGCTACTTTCAAAGTAGTTGTTCTGGTGGACTTTAAGAGAACTAGAAAATACTATATCGGCGGCAAGAACTCATCATTTTACAGTTGAAATTGCACGATGCAACCGTAAGTTCTATGATAACACTTCCTTTCCTCGATTGTGTTATTCTTTTCAGGCTTCTTGATTCCCAAGCAACTTTGATCTTCAAAAATTTAAATGCAATATCAATCGTATTGTTAATTCCTATTTTTTCATTGTTTTCTTAATAGTTCTCTCTCTCTCTCTCTCTCTCTCTCTCTCTCTCTCTCTCTCTCATTATCTAGCACTCAGTAACCCTTTGCGGCTTAGTGGCTTTATTGATTTAATTGGGGCGAAATGATAAAAAATCCACTAGGGTTACAATGTCAGGTATATTAGATATAGCATTAATTTCTATTGTCTATTATAAACTCTCTCTCCCTATCTCTCTCTTTATCTCTCTCTCTCTCTCTCTCTCTCTCTCTCTCTCTCTCCTGCATTCCCTTTCTTTATCTATCACATTCTAGTTCCCCTTTTTTGTACTTTTCTACCTCGTACGCACTCATTCTCGCTATTATCATCTCTCACTCTGTCTTTTCTTGCTTTTTATATCTAGCTCTTTCCCTCTCACCCGTGCACTTCCTTTCTTTCTTGCTTGCTTTTTCTGTCTCTCTTGCACTCATACTTACTATTTCGCTCACTCTCTTTGGATCTTTTCCAACATTTTTCTCTTTCAATTTCACTCTCTCACTCTCGTTCTTGTGCACTGTCTTTAACCCTCACTCGTTAATACTCTCTTCTATTCTCCGTCTCACTCTCTTTCACCCTTTCTCTTTTCTCCTTTCTTCTTTTTTTCATAATATATATATATATATATATATATATATATATATATATATATATATATATATATATATAGTGTTGAAGCTTGGATAAGCATGGAATAATAATAATACAACAAAAAATGTACGTAAACAAAATGTATTGAAACAAGGAAAAGGTACACAATATTTACAGTTAGTTTTGGTATATTCTTGGGAAGACTGTTCCTGTAGAATGGGTTGACTTAATCGCAATCAAGAGTCTCTCGATTCGATCTCTTCTTCCTTCCTCGTCTTCCGGTACCAACCCATATTTATATCGGTCGGTACTCCACTATGTAAATTAGGTGGATCGTACCACAACATATATATATATATATATATATATATATATATATATATACTCGTTTGTGTGTGGGGATTTGTGTGTTTGAGTTCGCAATTATACGTCTGTTCTCCCGCTTTCTCATTATTATATATATATATATATATTTACAATGAATCATTCATACAAGAAGTAGATTAGTAAAGTTAATGATATAAAATGGCGAAATCTCTTCGCAAAAAAAAATCTTAATGTTGCATTAACCTACAAATCACTCGATGAATGTTATGATCCTTGTTTTTAATAACTTCAGGTATATAAGGTCTTTTTTTTTAAAAATCTGCTAGTACTTTCAACTGTACATTCAGTCAGCCTCAGGCATGGAAATTATTTTGTTTTTAGTAAATCCAGGTAGCATCAGAGACGAAAGATTAAATGCGAATAGAAATATGTTTTGCTTTCTTTTAGAAATATGGCGCAGTTCAATTTATATTACACTGAATCATTCATACAAAAAGTAGATTACTAAAGTTAATGATACCTGGATTTTACTAAAAGCAAAATAATTTCCATGCCTGAAGATGACTGAATGTACAGTTGAAAGTACTTGCAGATTAAAAAAAAAGACCTAATACAGCTTGTAGTTATTAAAAACAAGGATCATAATATTCATCGAGTGGTTCCTAGGTTAATGCAACATTAAGATTTTGTTTGCGAAGAGATTTCGCCATTTTATATGATTAACTTTACTAATCTACTTTTTGCATGAATGATTGATTGTAATATAAACTGAACTGCACCACAGTGATATATAAACACATATATATATATATATATATATATATATATATATATATATATATATATATATATGTGTGTGTGTGTGTGTGTGTGTGTGTGTGTGTGGGTGGTGTATGGGTATATGATTCTGTGTGTTTGTGTACGCTGTTATACTTCTGTTCTCCTGTTTTCTCATTATATATATATATATATATATATATATATATATATATATATATATATATATATATATATATATCCTATCCTGAAATATCCTGCGCGTCTGGGGGAAATGGAGGCCCATGTGTCACTTGATTGTTGATCAGAGTGATCAAGCAGGAAAATTTGAAGGAAATTTTAGGTAACACTCCGAATAAAGCGTGTAGACAAGCTTGTGTTTACCTGAATATATATATATATATATATATATATATATATATATATATATATATATATATATATATATATATATAAAGATATTTTATGTTTAACTTTCTTTTTTATAGACAAAAAATATTTAAGTAAATGCTACGTTTATTTGTATCGATAAAAAGAATGTTAAACATAAAAATGTCTTAAATTGTCGGACTTTGTCCATTTGTCCATTTCATAATGTGTGTGTATATATATATATATATATATGTGTGTGTGTGTGTGTGTGCGTGTTTCTATATCTGTGTGCGTGTATGTATATATATATATATATATATATTGAACAATAAAAAAATATTAAATTAAAATCTTCAGACACACTGGGTTGTAGATTAATATTCTTTCGTTTTTATTATTACTATTTCATTTAGATTCCTTGACTAGTTTCGGCCAACATATATATATATATATATATATATATATATATATATATATATATATATATATATATTTTGTGTGTGTGAGTGCGCGCGTGTGTGTGTGTGTGTACGTGTCTGTGTGTGTGTCTGTGTGAGAGAGATGAGAGAGTACACATATATATGTGCGTATCTGTAAATAATTTTGGTTATATGGCGATATGATTAACTCTCTAAAATGATCGAAAACCTATTTTCTTGTTCATTGTATTATTATCATTATTATTATTATTATTATTATTATTATTATTATTATTATTATTATTCATCTATTCCTTTTCTTTAACTTAAATTCTTATTAAATTCCAGGAAGGACAGATCTAAAAATTAATTCACTCACCTAATCATTTGAAATTAACTTTTCGAATTCGATAAAAGAGAGAGAGGAAAAAAAAAACAAGAAAAATTATCATCATAAGAATATTATTAATCACAATTCCTCTCAATATTCCATTAATAAAATCTTCGTCCGGCCTCTGAAAATTTCCTTCTATTTTTCTTTCTTTTTGCCAACCGAAACTTCTCGAAGAGAGTTCAAGTAAATTATAATTTTATATCAAGATTAATTATGATCCGGTAGCCGATATATGCGCGCCGATAGACTGAAAAGAAAATCGCTTCTCGCCAAAGAACGAGGAACACGAACGATAGTATTAATGATAATTTCAAAAGAAATAATTTTAATAAAACTAAAATAATGACGTGATGATAGGAAGGAGATTCTGTTGGTAAAAAAGGACTTTAATTTAATTACAAAAAATATAATGCAAATTTAATAAAAGGGAAATTAATGCTGTTAACAAGAATGAAAATAATAATAGTAGTACCAATTAGAATGATTTCTCAACGGATGAAATTATAACTTATTTAAAATTGCGAGAAACGTATAAAGTTGATACAATACTAACAATAATATATAAAATTCAGTGAGTTATTTCAGTACAAATTCGCCATATAATAATAGCAGTAACAACAACAATAATAATAATAACACAGTGTTTAATAATGTTTAGCAATGTTTCAATAGTATGTGTCTTCTTGAATTATGTTTAACGATTGTATACAAGTACAGAGGAACCTCGGTTCTCGAATATCTCACATGTCAAACAAATCAGCTTTCGAACAGAAAATTCGAGATGAAAATTCCTCGTTTAACGAACAAAATTTCGATTCTCGAACAACATTCCCGAACCGAGTTAACCTGAACTGAGTCAGTTCTGAGTCGACCGCCGCTTTTTATATACATTTGTGTGTTGTGGCGTGCTTTTAGTGTGACTTGTTTTTCTCTATATTGATTCCTATTGGAAAAATAGTTTCGGTTTACGAACCTTTCGGGATACGAACGGCCTTCAGGAACGAATTAAATTCATGAACCGATGTTCCACAGGACAAAAAATATTTAAAAAATATAAATCATTGTCCAACTCTCGATTTTTTTTTTATTCTTGTAATTTTTAAACATTACTTGACGAAGACTGATACACTGTCGAGATATACTTAAACATTGTTAAGCAATGTATCTTTTCATTTCTTTTCTTAAATCAACCTCTTGTCCAAACGTTTCAAAATATTGAAAGAATTACGTCAATCATTCTCTTTAATAATAATAATATTAATAATAATAAGAACTTTCCAAATAAAAGGATTTAAAAATAGAAATTTTAAAAATCCTCCATTACAATAATAATAGGAGCATTAGTACTGATTAAAAATACGGAGGCATGTATGTAAATGCCTCAGGAAACCCAACAGTTTTCTGGATACAAAATCTTCTGTGAATTAGAATCGCTCATATCCTCAGAAGAAAAAAATACCTCAAAATAATATGCTCGATAAATCTCTATTAAAGATATTCGTTTACCTTGGCTCTCAAATACGTATCAAACAGAGAGTCAGGAAAACTGCAAATAATGGTAATAACAAGCCACCATATATGCATATCATGGATGCCGATCTTAATTAATTAGAGTTGTTAACATGAACTTTTGTTTTGTGAAGATAACGATAGTTAATCTAGTTTTCAGTACCACAGATTTACCTGTGAGCTATTAATCAACATATTACGCACATTTGTTTGCGATGACTCTACCTGGTATGCTTTTATCAGACAGAATGAGATCTGGCGTACACTGAGCTTCATATATTTGCATCCTTTACTGCTCTTTCACTTACTGTTAATAATAATATTAACAAATGTCTTGATACTACACCATGCGTGGGCATCATGGCTTCTGGTCTTAACTGGTTTCGTTTATTTTGTTTTACGGCATATCAATCACAATTGGTTATTTGATGTCGACAATATTTATTGCTAGTAATTCTTTTTCAAAACATGTATAGCTGATAATATTTTTCTTTTCAAAAATGTATAGTTTCGTTTGTTTTGTGGCATATTAACCTCAATGGATTATTTAATGCTGACAAGATTTTTATTGCTGGTAACATTTTTACCTTCAAAAATTAATTGCTGGTAGTAATTATTTTACAATGTATTTCTGGTATTAAAATCTGTTATACACTTTCATAGTGTTTTCAGTCAGGTTGGGGGGGGCAACTATTTGCCCATAGCTGGGACCCTAACAGGTGCTACAACGCCAGGTCAGGGTGGACTTGGGAATTACCAGCAATTAAGGTGTGGTTCCACGCTCGTCAAAACCTCCAGATCAGAGGCCTTGATATTGGACGTAGTTTATCGTTTTACCCAGGACGCGGATGCAGTTGATCGTCTTACCCAGGACGAGTCTTAATTGATTGGATCTGTGAATCCGTAGATGCTTAGCCTTGATGACTTTAAATGAGCTACAGTTAATAAATCCTATCAATCAGAATTTTTTCTTATCAAACAATTGGTCATGTTCCTTAGGCGTCAGCTACTGTGTATGTCTGTTTATCAGCAGATGTGGTGCCGAGTGTTGTTTTGAAAAAGGAGGCTCCCTAAGGGACTCAGAAGTAATATCTAGATATTTGGTAACACCGTCAATCGGAGACATGAAATTATTTCCTGCTGGTTGCCAACTGTTATGTTATGCGTTCGTTTTGTCAAGTCTTATCGCTATATCGCGCACAAGTGGTTGGAGTGCATTTGACGCCATAATGAGAATTTGGGCTTCGTATATTTGTACTGAAGCCTTGTTTATTTTTGGTATGCGTATCTGTCTCAACAGAACACTTAGGACAATTTGAGACAAAGATTGTAGAACCCCCCAAAAGCTGTTATAATTAACACTGGAGGCTTCTGCAAAAATGTCTTGAGTTGTAAGTTGTCATATTCATACCATGTCTCGGGAAAGAATTTTAGTTAAATCCATCAATGTGTAACACCAAAATAATTGTAATTTAGAATCAGTCAGTTATGTTCCATGTGTGATACACGCTTAGGCGATCATGTAACTTTGGATACATGACTGACGAAGCAGATTTTTTCCCCGCAGTAGGTTTTCATTTTTTTCTGCAGTAGACCAGTTGATACCCAAGGCTATAGAACCGTTCTGTCCTGCTATTTACTGATAGAAAAAATGGTACTCATACCTTTCCCATGGGTATGAGAACGTAATTGAATGTAATTCAGTGAAATTCGAACTCGGCTCTCCGATTCCTCAATCCGAGCATCTATTCATTACGCCACCGTGCCTCTTTAATTTAGATTACCGAGGAGAATTGTAGTTATTTAGGACGCTCGCTAACACCTAATCTCAAAGAAAATTGTCAGCTAATACAGGATTTAAAAATTCAAGTGCACAATACGTAATCTATGAGTTTCGAAACTAGATTTAGAACTGACGACAAATCAGGTGTAATTTATTCACGCACCTCTCCCAATCTCTTTCTTCATTTCCTGTGACTGGAAACTTCTCCAAGCCATCTTTCCCAATTATTCACCCAAAAAATGTTAGCTGTCTCTTTCGAGATTCAGTTTCCTTATAGTTCTGGTCCTCTTTAAATCATCCTCGTTACGCGCTCATTCCATGTTATTCTCAACATTCGTCGATTAAAGCATATTTGTATCGTTTCTTCTATTTTCTTTATCTATGAGAAGGTTGCCCTGCATTCAGTGCTATATAGTAGATCCTATAGACTGAAATCCAACACTTTTTCCTTTGTTCATAAAAAACAAATTTATTGCTTAACATTTGCTTAATCTTCTATAATGTTTCACGCTATTCCTTTTCCGTCTACGGAGTTCTGTATCAAGCTTTCTATCGCTTGTTACCGTTTTTTTTAATGTGGCGTGCCCCTTAAGAATGTGGGCGCTTATGGCTCTTTCTAACTTCCTATCATTTATAGATTTAAGCAATATTGTTCTACTCCCAATTTCTATTCCAACTTCCATTTATATAAAAGTATTAGCAAGCTTACTGTCACTCTTGCTTTCAGTATATCCTATATATGTCAAATTCTCCAATCCCCTCATTGCAAACCTGATCATGAGTACGGTGGGAAGAAAATGAGAACCACAGTCTATTTCAACACTTCTTAGACTATGCCTTGGGCATTTACAAACACAGGTTGAGATGGGCCATGAACTTTTAAGCATTCCATATGACATCGTCCTGTTTTTTCTCCCGAAACCAATGTAGTGATGATGAAAGAGGATATGGGGATGACATGGGTAATCAGAGCTTGGATAAGAATGATCTTGAGCAGAAAATCAACATTCTCTATCAAGTGTTCCAAGAAATAGGACTCAAGATAAACCTTTCCAAAAAGAAACTGTAATCTGGAATACAAATGAAATACTAATGTATTGGAAGTGTTTCGCTACGTCGATCGTCGTATGGCGGTTCTTAGGGGTCATGGTTAGAACTGGTAGAAATAAGGAAGGTAGATCGTCTGAGGATATTCCATGGAAATAGCGACAGAACAACGAAAGGTTTGCGGTGTTTCGTCGGTGAGAAAGGGATTGTAGGGTGGAAAATATTTTGCCCCTTACAAGGACGCGGATAGAATTTTGGACTCCATCCGGACTGTAAAGTGGAGACTTGGTATCTCCTGCCAAAATATGGCAGCAGTACTCCATTTTCGGCCTGATTAGGGTTAGGTTTAAATGTCAGTGTTACCAATAGGCCCAGGGTCATTGTTACGGTTAGGGTCAGGGTTAGGGCAAGAGTCAGGGTTAGGGGTTAGGGTCAGGGGTTAGGGTCAGGGTGGGGTTAGGGCTAAGTAGAGGATATCCCGAGGGGTCAGGTATTTACTGGAGCGGTACAGTGAACCGACCATTCTCCTTGCATCTTTAGCGATGGATCGTATTTACGAGTTGCACTTGATGTCTGAGTTAAAGTATTTCTCTCGTTCAGATGTGCGTTCACGTGCGCGTCTGTATGTTTTCCCCTCTTCTTGTTATACGGAACGTGTACCAACAAAAAAAAAACATGGTTTATTTCGTGTTCAATATGACATTTTGATTCAAAGCTACATTCAGTGAAACTCCTTTTAAGAGGAAGGAATTTACTGGAAAACTTGGCCAAGCTAGCTAGACAAAAGTCGCTTTAATCCTACTATATAATTATCTATATATATATATATATAAGATATATCCTTTAATGTTTTTCGGCCTGCCTTAGACAGCCTCGTTTTCGGTTGAGTGTAAGCCCCAATAGGCGCTTAAGGCAAGGGGCTTTCCTGAGGCAATATGCATTCATTGTGATTGGTAACAGATCAATGTCCGATCAGCGATGATGGAAACTAGTTTGGTTTTGAAAGCATTGAATCCAACCAGCCAGTTTTTAATCCAGAGGAGACAACTGCGACCGAAAATATTCTGAAGGTTTACATAGATAATGCACTATCGCTTCGGATGATCAATAAATGATTCGTCAGATTTAGTCATGCGGATTTTAACTTAAACAATCCATTGCGCCCCGAGAAATCTCCCGACGCCGATGAAGATGCTTTGCTTCTCATTGTGGAGAATACCCAAAAGATGTTGACAGAAGAGATTATTAAGATTTTGAAAAATCGATGTCTCAACTGCTATTCGCCATTTACAGAGACTTGGGTTCACGAAAAACGGTCGATTATGGCAAATCAAAACGATGCCATTCTCCACCACGATAACGCAGTTGAAAAACAGACATTGCATAACTTTAGAAAGTTGAAATAGGAAACTCTGAAGCACCTACCGTACTCTACAGAATTGGTTCGTTCAGGTTACTTTTTTCGGGTACGCACAGGACAATTTAAATGGCAAAATTCGACTCCGTATAGCCAATCGAAAACTACCTCACAAACTTCTTCCAACATAAAATGCGAAGTTTCTAAAAAATGATATCAACAGCATTGTAGCACGATGGGAGACGGTTGTTAAAACCAATGGAGACTATAATATCAGTGCCGTGCGTGATACACGCTTAGGCGATCATATATATTTAGATACATGAATTACAAGGCAGATATTTTTTTCCTGCAGTAGGTTGTCATTTCTTTCTGCGGTAGAGCAGTTGTCATCCAAGGCTATAGAACTTGGTCCTGCTAATTACCCATAGCTGGAGGGGTTCATCCCTTTCAGGGTATTACAAGGGTATTAGCACATAAGTGAATGTAATAGATTCGACTGGAATTCGAACTCGTCCCTCCGATTCCTCAATCCGAGCCACTATCCATTACTACACTATAATGTACTTGGCAAATAAAAGTTTATATTATAATATGCAAAATTTTGTTACATTTTAAACATTTTCAATTACATACATATATATATATATATATATATATATATATATATATATATATATATATATATATATATATATGGATGTACGTATATAGTGTAGAGTGTAACTGCAAAATTATCCAAATAGTGTAAGAGCATATTGTTCATCCCACGGAATGTTTAATATCTAAAAGAACACTGAACTGAGTCTTTTTCCAGGTTTTCAGATAAAATGTTTAGACATCTTGACATCTTTGAATTATTCAGCTACAAAGACAACAGGTTAAAAACGTTTTGTGTTAACCCCACTGTCTTCCTCACTGAGTAATTGTTAGAGGAAAAAGAGCATTCAAGCCTTCAGTAGTTGTACCAACATTCATTCTCTTTCTGCCATCTATAAGCTCATTTAGGAACCATCAAGAAACGGAGAATAAGTTTAAAAAAGATGAAACGTTAGAAAGAAAAACTGGATCAGGAGATTACAACAAGAAGAGAGATAATCATTTCAACTCAGAGCTAAAGAGATCAATTAGAAAAAGGTCCAACTCAATCTATAAGACATTTGACACGTGAGAAAGGGTTTTCATCTAAGATAGTCCAAAGAGGAGTGAAAATAAACTTGAAAATGAAATCGTATGTGAAATCTGTGTGGCACCTTGTTATTCCAAAACATAATGTTAGAAGGTTAGATGGCGAAGATCATCTTCAATATGTTGGAAAATGATCCTGGAATGATCTATATATATGAACTTTATAACAATCTTTCATGAGCTTTGAATCCCTACCTATGATTAATTAATGATGAACACGCCACTTTCGTTTATGATCGATTTCATCACGATTCTTCTGTTAAGATTGAAGAGTAAGTATACATTGTTGTTACTTAAAGTAGAGTCCAGTAGTGTTATAAAAGTCTCGGAGAATTCCAGTAAGAAAAATATCTTTAATCATTTCTACGATACATAGTTTCAGGGCTTAATCTCATAATTAGACAATTTTGCGGTTCTCCACAAATTCCTGTCCTTAATAATTCTTAATATATTTTATCTTTTTGTTATATCTCCAAAACCCTGTTTCGCCATCCATTTATTCAAGCACGCTAAGTAGGCTATGAATGATATTCCACCTTCTTGCTTTCAAGCTGTTCTGTGAGTATCAGATTATCTCTCTTTCATCATTTTCTGACCTAGAAATTTCAACTGTCTCTGTTAAATATAAGTTTCGTTTCTAGTTCAGATCATATCCATAATTATTTTGGGGGTAGTTGTAATTATGGGTCTGATCAGAATCAAACATACCCATAATAATAATGATTATGAAGCAGGTATATATAAAAATAAATTGCCAGAACTGCTCCACACAATACATTGGGGAAACTTGCAGAAATTTGAAATAAAATATCTACGAAGACCCTCTTATAAACAACAAATTATCAGATGCATTAGTTAGAGATAGAAATGAATTCAAGCACAAATTTGAGCTAAAGAACCCACATTAAGAAAAGTGAAGCAAACTGAGAAGGAAAATTCTCAAGAGTTCCGTTATCGAAACTTATAAAAATATAAGTCGGCACCTCTGGTTTATTCAAATATCTCAATTCCTGAAAGAATTACTCCTTTCTCAAGCCAAAATACAAAACGATAAACATGTTAAAGGAATAGAAAAGAAAACGGTTTAATTAATAACCCCATGTTATTCAAAATATATACCACATAAAAACTAAAATAATTTAAATAATTTGCATTAAAAACATATATTTCAAGAACCTCACTCACTCGCGTTCGTTTATTATATATAAAATAGCGTTTTTAAAGTCTTTTAGCCCGCAAACGACATTTTGTTTGTTGTTTTTAGATACTTTGTTTCAATAATTTAATTTCGTTTTTTTCTCTTGAAAAAGTCCACAGTGGACAAAACCCGTCCTATTCTCTTTTTTTTTATATATATATATATATATATATATATATATATATATATATATATATATATATATATATAAAAAAAACTCAAAAACTAATATTCCATGGTTATAATTTATTACATTAGAATCGTAATCACGATCAAAATCATCATACCTACAAATTCAAAAATTTTGAATTTGCAGGTCTGATGATTTGGATCGTGATTACATTCCAATGTAATAAATTATAACCATGGAATATTTGTGTTTGAGCTTTTATATTATATTCTTACTCTGTCCTGGATATTGAGTTCTACCTGGATACTATTCACTTGTATATATATATATATATATATATATATATATATATATATATATATATGTTAGCAACTCATTTCCAAGGAACCGACAGCATTATCTGAAGGGCTGAATGCAAATACCTGATGCACTACGTGCCACCAAGGTCCCCAACCAATCTTCCCGCACGTTCTGAATTCAGAGTTGTCCTTTACGTAGACCAATTGCTACCCAAGGCTATAGAACAGTCTGCCCTACTAATTACCCATTGCTGGAATCAGAAGAGTAGAATCCACACCTTTCCCAAGACTATTAGCACGTAAGTAAATGTAATCGAACTCGGATCTTAGGGCTCTCAATCCGAGCCGCTACCTAATCTGCTCCAAAATATATATATATATATATATAAATATATATATATATATATATATATATATATATATATATATATATATATATATATATATATATATATATATATATATATATATATATATATATATATATATATATACGAATACAAGGTTGGTGTTGATGGAATAAACTTCCAGTAACCAAAAAGCACTGTTTTTTTTTTTTTTAAAGTGCTCAATACGGAGTAGAGCGAATAATATTTATTTAAAAATGATAATATAAGTATGTTATAACATCACTTCAAAACTAGAAATTATGTTTCAACACTTCGGATGTCATGTCAAGTGATGATGTTGTAAGTAAAATATAGTTTTCAAAAAACTATATATATATATATATATATATATATATATAAAGATAAAATACAGATAGATATATATAAAATAAAATAAAAATAAAAAATTATAAACGATATATATATATATATATATATATATATATATATATATATAAAAATGACAATTGGAAAAAAAGTCTTAGATTTTGCCGACGCGTTTCGTCTTCCGACTTTTTCAAGGCAAAATGAAATCGAAATGTTTTTTGTTGTTATAGTTACATTAAAACATCCAAATTTTAAAAGATAGACGCTTCTGTCTAAGCCTTTTGTCTGGTTAATATAAATTAAGGAATGTAAATATAATATAAGTAAGGGACTTTTTTTTCTAGGAATTAATCTGGGAATTTAACTATATATATATATATATATATATATATATATATATATATAAGCCGTTTATAGGTTGAGCACTTTCGAAGAAAAGGATTTTGTCGGTACGGCTGATTAATGCTTCGCCATGAATTGAGCCCTCTAATAGTCGGTCATGCTTATATATCGTATATAATGCGTTAAAATTCCCTTTCTCTGCGCTTCTTTGCAGGAGAAACCACCGCCTGATCCAGCATGCTTTCGCCTGCTCGCCCACAGAGATCGCTACATCCCAGGAAGGTTCTATTTTCCATTCTAATGAATGCATATACCCTCGTCTAGATTTTTCGCCGAAAGCCCATATCTGCTTAATTTCGTATCCGAAATGTAAACAAAGAAATTCCTAAATCTTTAGTGGATGCCAGCGTTTGAAAGAGACGTCACATTTTTATTTTGAACTATGTGCATTACATCTATGTATCAATGCCTATATATTCCGTTCAAGGAGGATGTGAAGATTGCATTTAACCATGAAACTGTCGTTTGGATGTTGAATTCTCTGTCCACTTTTATATTTATATATGCCCTCTAACATCGATAGTGAAATCTTTTACCCATAGATATAGCATAGCTTAAAACTATATGTTTATCATTTCTTTCATGCTGTTTGTACTTTTCGTGCAAAATCTGACAGGTAGATACATATATATGAAAAGACTGAGATAGATAGATAGATACATACATACATACATACATACATACATGTATGCATACATACATACATACATACATATCAATAGACTAAAATAGATAGATAGATAGATAGATAGATAGATAGATAGATAGATACGTACGTACATACATATCAATCGAGTAAGATAGATAGAGATATGAATAGAATGAGATAGATAGATAGATAGATAGATAGATAGATAGATAGATAGATACATGTATGCATACATACATACATACATACATATCAATAGACTAAAATAGATAGATAGATAGATAGATACGTACGTACATACATACATACATACATACATACATACATATCAATGGAGTAAGGTAGATAGAGATATGAATAGAATGAGATAGATAGATAGATAGATAGATAGATACGCACGTACATACATACATACATACATACATACATACATACATATCAATGGACTAAGATAGAGAGATAGAGAGAGATATGAATAGAATGAGATATATATAGATAAATAGAGATATGAATAGAATGAGATAGATAGATAGATAGATAGATAGACAGATAGATAGATAGATAGATATGAATAGAATGAGATAGATAAATTTTTTTTTTATTTCGCTGCCCACTTTAATATATACATACGGTCCATCTATGATATCGAGCATTTTGCCCATAAATATAGCATATATATATATATATATATATATATATATATATATATATATATATATATATAGTATGTCTGTGTCTGTGTCTTTGTGTGTGTGTGCGAGTGTGTGTGTTTCCACCTACACGTTCTTCCTTATTTTTATCTGGCCTACTTACTTCCTCTTTACCCCTTCAACTTCTATTTTTCCTTCCCCCCTCCCTACACATATTAATCTGTAAGTTT
>CAHIKZ030000006.1:2610000-2650000 GCA_903632075.3 Acanthosepion pharaonis | reverse complement strand
GTAAATAAATCTCTTTAATATTTCATGGCGTGTGCACTAAAACGGCTTTCAACAGAAATTAACGTACAAAAAAATAAGTCCTTATTTTTGAAACTCATCATTATCCGAATTTTTTTTTTAAATAAGTGTTTAGAATTAACCTAATGACGTAAAGCTATTATGAAGAAATATTGACAATTCTGATAGTTTTTTTTTCTCGATAATTATAATTTAAAATATTTCGCCTAGATGATAAAAAAACATATTCGATATGGGGGCTCTTTTTTTGCTTCCATTTATGAAAATTGATAAATATTAATGAATGCGGAGGCACTACGAATTTGGAGAAAAAAATCGAAGAAGATGATTCGGGAAAATATTACAAACAATTGCAAAATCGAGACAAATAAAAATTCAAAGCTATCACAATGGTGGGTATCAGATTAAATTATTTTTGCTTATTTACAAACATGGCGGGAACGAATCAGTCTTAAATTGTTTTACACTCTTCCTGTTTCAGAAAATTGTTTGCGTATATTCATTTCTCTCTTTCTTTCTCTTTTTATTCTCTCTTTCTCTCTCTCTCTCTCTCTCTCTCTTAATTCATCCCTCTCTGTTTACCTCTCTTCCTCTTTTTCTCTCTTTTATATTATTTATCTATCATTCTATCTCACACTATCTCTTCACTTGTCTTGTTTGTCTTCTTTCTAGAGTGCTCAGTTTATTTGTTTCACTTTCCCTGCTTTTAGACCCAACAAAAAAAAAGATACAAATAAGTTAATGGGGCAAATTATTTGAGTAAGAACATAGGGGGCCGCCTGAAGGAAGTTTTCATATTCAGCTCAAAAATAAAGGAGCAACGCGAACGCGCTTCCTCTATTGATTAATGCAGACGACACATTTCTCACCTCCTGGGTGGAAGCCATTACTTCGTTTCTAACTTGCCAGGTATTTAATGAGTGCTTAGATTTGGATTGTACTGGCAACCATCAGTCTGTACAATGCCTTTTTTTTTTCTTTAACAACTTGTTTTTTTTCTTCTTTTTTTCCGATTCCGTGATGCTTTTATAAATCTTACGGATGCTTTTTACATTTTTTATGAAGTTTGTTTTATCATCCCTTCACCTCTTCTTCTTGTTCTTTTGCCCTTCTTCTTCTTCTTCTTCTTCTTCTTCTTCTTCTTCTTCTTCTTCTTCTTCTTCGCAATAAATGTTCAGTTTTCTTTCCAGATATTCTGCTCCGGAGTCGTCATCACCATTAATAGCTACTTTAGTTTTAATATACACATCGTCTTAGACGCCGTTCTCATCAAAAACAAATTATTATTATTATTATTATTATTATTATTATTATTATTATTATTTCCTTGGATTTCTGTTGTTTACACATCTCCTTCCGGGTCCCAACCAAAGACATACGGTCAGAAATGGCTTCATGACATCATCTACTGATCATTATTTTGTACAAAAAAAAACTGATTACAAACATTCTACATATTTTACGCTTCATAATGTGTGAACTGTACTTGTATATATATATATTTTTAATTTCTTTAAGGCATGTGCTTACAGGAATCTATTTTGTGAGTCTATCGGAACCTTTTCCAATCAATCCGAGGACTTCAACTAGAACTGGAAGTGTTAATGTCTTTATGTGCCACAATTTTGAGATTCCCACTTCAAGATCCTTATATTTTGATAGCTTTTTGAAGATCTTTACGTATTATTATTATTATTATTATTATTATTATTATTATTATTATTATTATTATTATTATTTCCTTTGATTTCTGGCGTTTACACATTTCTTTCCGGGTCCCGTCCAGGGACCTAAGTTTAGAAATGGCATCATGACACTTTCCACTGACAAAAAAAAAAAAAATTACATAGATAAAGCCCTTCGTAAAGTGTGGGCTGTACTTGTCAGAACAATTTTTTGTATCTTTTGAGGCATGGACTTCCAGGAATCCTTCAATTAATCTACTGCAATCTTTTCCAACCAGTCCTAGGGCTCCAACTACGACAGGGATTGTTGATGTTCCCATATGCCACATTTTCGAGATTTCTATTTCAAGGTCCTTGTATTTTGATAGCATTTTGAATATCTTCATTATTATTATTATTATTATTATTATTATTATTATTATTTTCTTTGATTTCTGGCGTTTACAAAGGTTAAGGTTGAAATGGCGTTTTCCACTGACAAAAAAAAAAAAAAAAAAAAAAAAGAAAATACATAGATAAAGCCCTTCGTAAGGTGTGGGCTGTACTTGTCAGAACAATTTTTTTTGTATCTCCTTGAGGCATGGACTTCCAGGAATCCCTTCAATTAGTCTACTGCAATCTTTTCCAACCAGTCCTAGGGCTCCAACTACAACAGGGATTGTTGATGTTCTTATGCCACATTTTCGAGATTTCTATTTCAAGGTCCTTGTACTTTGACAACTTTTTTTTGAATATCTTCAAAGATACATTGCAGTCAGCAGGGACTGCCATATCAATAAGGAGGCATCGTTTTTGTTTGTGGTCTTTAATAACAATATCTGGCCGGTTGGCCTTGATTGTTCTGTCAGTGTGTATTGTGTAATCCCATAGAATTGTAACAGGTCCTATCTCCGTAACCGGGTCTGGGTGGTGTTCATACCAGTTTCTTTCAGTTTTCTTCCCGTAGAAGTTGCAGATTTTCCAGTGCAGATATTGGCCCACTTTGCCATGTCGGGTTTTATATTCAGTGGGTGCCAACACCGTGCAACCTGATACAAGATGATCAATCGTTTCTGGATATTTATCACAGAATCTGCATTTTGGGCTGACACTATATTTTAGTATATGTGCTTGATAATTCCTAGTTAGCAAGCATTGGTCCTGCGCAGCAAAGATAAAACCTTCAGTTTCCGCTTTCAACCCTGCACTACGTAGCCACTGATGGGTACGGGTTTTGTCTACGTCAGCTTGTTTGGTACGGGCAGAGTATTGGCCATGAAGCGGTTTATCTTGCCATCGCTTCTGTAACTGGTCGGTTGCATTCGTCTTAGCTATCTTTTTTAGGTATTTTGCAGTTTCAGCCGGTGTATTGTGCTGTAGTTGCATCTCTACGCCCATTTTGATTATTATTATTATTAATATTATTATTATTATTATTATTATTATTATTAACCGTTATCTAAAGATCTTATGCCGAGGATTATTGATAAGGAACAGGTCTTAACAAGTAAACATAGTTCCTAGCATTTCTTCGTCGGTCGACATTGACTAAAACTTTCTCGGTTATATTCATTGAAGCATCTCGGCTCGAATCATAGCCAGCAGTTTTTAAATTTTGCCTGTCACAGTTCCAAACATGCCTATTTTTATTTCTTAACTGCGCTTACGTCCCCTGGTGCCGCTGTATAGTTGATTCTAAACAGTATGTTAACCTTCTGGGTAGTAATGTTGTCTGGCCTTCTTGTTTCAATTACATTAAGACATTACACTGTGAAGTACCACGCAGCTTTGGTTTGATTTGGTTTGTTTTACGGCATATCAACCTCAATGGGTCATTTAATGCCGACATTTTTTTTTTCCTGGTAATATTTTTGCTTTGTCAAAAATCTATTTCTGTTAATATTTTTTCCACAGAAATGTATAGCTGGTAATATTATTTTTTCAAAAACGTATAGCTGGTAATATTATTTTTTTCAAAATGTATGTAGCTGGTAGTATTATTTTTTTCAAAAAACATAGCTGGTGATATTATTTTTTTCAAAAACGTATAGGTGGTAATTTTATTTTTTCAAAACCGTAAAGCTGGTACTATTATCTTTTCAAAAACGTATAGCTGGCAACATTATTCTTCAAAAGCGTATAGCTGGCAACATTATTTAAAAAAAACAAACATATTATCAGAGGCCTTGCTGTTGGACGTAGTTTATCGTCATACCCAGGACGCGGATGTAGTTTATCGTCATACCCAGGACGCGGATGTAGTTTATCGTCATACCCAGGACGCCGGTCCAGTTTTATACTATTGGAAGTGGTTCATGCACATACCATTTTTCTGCTCCCTATTATTATTATTATTATTATTATTATTATTATTATTATTATATTTTATTTCTGGTGTATACTCAATTCTTTCTGGGTCCCAACTTGAGACATAAAGTCAGAAATGGCATCATGACATTTTCCACTTTGCATTTTTGAAGTGGGAAAATATACCTAAGATCGCACACATTTTGCACAGATAAAGCATTTTGTAAAGGGTGGGCTGTACTTGTGAGAATTTTGCCAATGATTTTTGCGCAATGTGTAAAAAATTATTTTTGTCGATCTTTCACCTTCAAGGTTGGACTCAAAACCTGAACTGGAGAATTATGTATCAAACAAGAAAAGAATCATCAAAATCGGATGAAAACTGAGGAAACGCTTAAACAACATCCATTCGTACAGACACACATTCTGAGAATTATAGATATATAGATATATCTGAATTAATGTTTTTGTGTGGTGGTGGAGAAAATATTTTAATGAGTTAGCTAAACTAGTATCGGGTGTCTTCATGGAGCTTTAAAAGAAGATGGAAAATGTGAAACCGGACGCTCATTTAGACAGCAAATTTACCTCCGAAAAGGTAAGCAAAGTATTAAGAAACAGAAAAATTACATTAGAAATCAAGAAAAAACCACCAAGCAGTTATTTAATATCGGCATTCCTATATGATAGTTAATGCTGGACTCTTCTTATCACAAATTGAGAAGAGAATCGAGCTGACAGAATTTTTCTAAAAGAAGGATGCTGAGAATAACATGAACTGAACCCGTGAGCAACGATGAATCTTTAGCGAAAATGGAAACAAGAAGAACACGTAGCATCAGTAATATAGTTAAAATGTCTAAGGGACATAACGAGAAAAGAGGCTTGAAAAATTTGACATGGCGTCGTGAAGGCAAGAAGAACATAAGAAAGTAGCGTAAACCTAACTTGTGTAAATTGCTAGCAGAACAATGATTGGGATATGTAGCGAAAAAAATAAACCTTATCATGGAGAGACATAATTGCTCACGGCCTGACGGGACTCGGCCCATAGAAGTAAAAATCTGTTATAAAATTCATACACCGAAGAAAGTTCGAGTCGTAATTTACCGTAAAACTTGTTTCATAACGACCAAATTTACAACTACTCTTTCAGTTATATCCACTCGAGATATTGACTAAAGTCGAGATGCCAGATCAGGATCGATTACATTGCAGACCTTTCTTTGAATTTTTAATATAATTTATCCTGACTTGACATCTCAACTTTAGTCAATTTCTCACAGACGCGACGTGGCTTTCCTGTCTTTTCTACAAATATTTTCATGAAAATTGTTCTGATTAGCTTTTCTCCTTAGTGCATCGACTGCATGAATTTAAATTTGCTTCTAGATTGGCAACTAGTTCTGACTGTTTTACCGTTTAACTATTTTATTTGACTTAATATATAAATATACATACAAAGTGCATGTGTGTGAGAAAGAAAGAGAGAGAGAGAGAGATATTTACAGATATACTGAAACTTTTTCCTCCCAACTCGAAAGATTTCCGCCTAAGAAATTAATCTTTGATCATTTGGTTTGAATTAGGATGATGGTCTGGCAAGAATGTTCCAGCACCACGCCGTATATTTCCCTCTCAAAACACCCTTGGAAATAGCTAACAGCTTACCCGAAAGCACTTGGTATCTACAGATTTTAGGAAAACATTTACGTTCACTAAGTACAGAAAACGAAAACACTTGCAATCAGACACTCATGGTAATATACGTAGCAAAAATACCTTGTCAGTCTTGTTTAGCGAAACGTGTATTAAAGAAGGGTTGCTGCCCAAATAGACAACTTGATAGATAAACATACAGATAGCTAGACAACTAGATAGATAGACAAATATCTAAATAGTCAGATTGATATATAACTAACTTGTTTGCGATCCGACAATAATGCAATTATACAACATATTAATAATCAACATAAGCATCATGTTAACATTAGACGAATACTCATAAACAATACCAAAATTCTCGTAAAATCAATGTCTCTATATTTCTGAAATGAGGTATTATAATTGTTTACACTATTTACATTATTGGGACTCCGGCCTTCTTCAGGTGAAATTTGGAATTTCAAACCGAGCCTTTTATTTCGTTCACAGAGCTAGATTGTTCTAGTTTCACGTGACACGCCTTTGTCCACAAGGATATATGGCCCAGTGGATAAATGCGTTGGTTGAAGCGATCTGAAAAGTGAGATGAACCAAATGAGTTGTGAGTTCAATGCCTGACCACAGCAGAGGTGAACAAAAAATTGGAGAGTTCAGTTACTAAATGTAATTAACTGAAACTGAAATATCCACAAATATGCACGGCTCGGGGAATTAGAAAAATCTGCCCCGTGGATTAAATAAAGGTTTCGGGTCGAAATTCCAACGTATATCACCTGAAGAAGATCAGAGCGTACAACGGCCGAAACGTCGTGAATATAACAATAAAGATAAGAAAAACACTCGGAACAATGTAAACAGTGTAATAGTAAAATCAAATAGTAAAAAGAGACGTATGATTCTTGATGCAATCCTCATACAACAAAAACAATCAGCAATAAATGAAAGCAATTATAATTTTAGAGCCCACATCCTTACGTCCTAGGTATAAGAATAAACTAAATCCGGCAGCAAGGCCAATGACAGGGAAGTTTGACAAGGCCTCAGATCAGGAGGTTTTGACAGGGCCTCTGATCAGGAGGTTTTGACAAGGCCTCTGATCAGGAGGTTTTAACAAGGCCTCTGATTAGGAGGTTTTAACAAGGACTTTGGTCAGGAGATTTTGACAAGGCCTCAGATCAGGAGGTTTTGACAAGGCCTCTGATCAGGAGGTTTTGAGAAGGCCTCAGATCAGGAGGTTTTGAGAAGGCCTCAGATCAGGAGGTTTTGACAGGGCCTCTGATCAGGAGGTTTTGACAAGGCCTCAGACCAGGAGGTTTTGACAAAGTCTCTGATCAGGTTTTGACAAGACCTCAGATCAGGAGGTTTTGACAAGGTCTCTGGTCAGGAGGTTTTGACAAAGCCTCTGGTCAAGAGGTTTTGACAAGGCCTCTGATCAGGAGGTTTTGACAAGTCCTCAGATCAGGAGTTTTTGAGAAGGCCTCAGATCAGGAGGTTTTAACAAGGCCTCTGATCTGGAGGTTTTGACAAGTCCTCAGATCAGGAGTTTTTGAGAAGGCCTCAGACCAGGAGGTTTTGACAAGGCCTCTGATCTGGAGGTTTTGACAAGGCCCCAGATCAGGAGGTTTTGACAAAGCCTCTGATCAGGTTTTGACAAGACCTCAGATCAGGAGGTTTTGACAAGGCCTCTGATCAGGAGGTTTTGACAAGGCCTCTGATCACGAGATTTTGGCAAGGCCTCTGATCGTGACGTTTTTGAGGAACGTTGAACCACCTCTTAATTGCTGTTTTTTTCCCCAGCTTCACCCTGATCCGTGATGGTAGCACCTGTTAGCAGCTATGGGCAAATAGTGAACACAAAACTGTGATAAAAAAAAGACACAACGAAAGTATAGAAATTGATTTTCATAGTAAAAATATTAGCAATACATTTTGAAAAAAATATTATCGGCAATACATTTGACTTTCGACAAAAACACTCTTTACAAAATGACGTCAAAGAAACATGATCTTAGAACTAATTTCTTACAACGAATACATACTCTATTCATATGAACCTATCTTAAAAATCTTGTCGGCATTAAATAACTTATCAAGGTTGATATACCGTGAAAAACAAAATAAACCAACGCAAAAAGAAATCCTGCATTCTTACATGTATGTAAAAATTACAGAGACAGATCCTATAAAATAGAAAATAAATTTGAGAATAGTAATTCCTTTTGTAGACGTCAATGAATCAGAGATTTAAAGCTTGGAAGTATTTTAGATTGTAAGAAATTTTTGAGAGACAATAAAGACTTACTGATATTTGTCGTACTAATTAACCCATAGCTGGAGGGAGAAGGTATTTGAGTGTAAATGACTATAATGAACCCAGCTCTCCGATTTACAATTTCGAGCCGTTATCCATTCGCACAACACGCATATCCAAGCTTAGAACACATGGTATTCTAATTCGGTTACCCATCTAGATATTGACAAGGCTCGATGTTGCCTAACTTCGGTTATTGCAAGAGAAGTGCTTCAATGTAATATGACTTTAAGCCGCCTGAGTAATAAGCCTTACCCCCAAATATAGTAGAATCGTTATAAATCTATGTCGACTCCGGGGCATCAACAAGTTCGTAGCCTAATGAAGAAAACAAAAAAGGATATTTATTTTCCATAAATATTTCTTTTCTTGAAATAACCCAAGCTTACCGCCTTATCAGGTTGAAATGTCGGGTCTCGTCCAATCACCGTAGTTAAGCAACAAAGATCCTGGTCAGTACCTAGATGCATGCCCGCTTAGCAATATCAGGTGCTGTAAGCGTGTGCGTGCTAATGGATAAGGGATTGGAATGTAAAGTCGAAAAGCAGAGGTCGAATTACAGTCGGGTTCTTTTACATTCACTTACTCGCAAAATCCTTGGGAAAGCTATGACGTCACCTCTTCTCCACCACCCTCCTCCGTTTCCATATATGGGTTAAAAGATTAAGACTTTTATCTGAAAATCCTTATTATCTTCAAAAAAATAGTTAATATAATATTTACTCACAAAAAAATAGAAATATTCTTACAATCCAAAAATATGTATCAGCTATAAGTAACCTAAAAAGGCTTGATAAACTGTTAAAAGAAAAAAAAAAAAAAAACAAAACAATCAAAATAATCTCTTAAAAACTATTTAATCCAAGGCTTTCTCCATAGCTCGCATAAATGAAGCATTGTAGAGAGAGAATTTCAGTTAGACACCTAGATTGTTCAGAAATTAGAACTGTTTTACACAAAGTTTTTTTTTTATATATTTTGTCTTTTATTCCCTAATAGCTAGAAAAATTTCACTGAAACCAGGAAAGCTTATAAAGATGTGAAATCTTTTTTTGTTGTTGCTGTTTTTTACATCGCAGAAATTTGATTTATATTTCTCGAAATTTTCATGTCAGTTTTTCCTTTTTCGCAGTTCACTTAAAAGACAAAGGAAATAATGAACATATTTGTCAACAATTTCATGCATTTCGACCCCTTTAACAGCATTAGAAAATAATTATTTTTCGTTTACAGTGAAGTGATGATAGCCATGTTAACGTCTGAAGTTAAATAAGCATCTTGATAATTACGTACACAATGCGTTTTCGCGAAATTATATTTTTCCTTGAAATAAGAAACACCGGCATTAATAATTAATGATAATTCAGCCAACAATGTGCATACATGGAATAAATCCTGCCATTTTACGTTCATCATCATACAACGAGGCGGTAATTAGTAACGAAACATACATGTACAGCTTTAAAACATGTTGTTAATTATCTCCAAAATATTTATGAAAGGCCAACCAAATGATATGCTTGACTTCGCTAAGGATATATCAGATGTATTCTTGCGCAATAGAGTTGAAAATATTCTTTGGTCTAATGAAAATGTTGGAATTCTAAAATAAAACCAAATAAAATTAGATTTATCTCATTAGCAGAAGTAAATATCAGGTATATTAAAATGTTCCCAGAATTTTGCTAATTGATTTCCGTGTTCATTTTCTTTTCACGTCTGTCAGTGTATGTATAATTTGTTTGTTAACAAATTAATCCTTCTCATTCTGTTCAGTCTATTTCAGTTTTTCTTATACACCGAGCCTTATAAGTATATTTACAATATAAAAAATAAATAGTGTATGTTTCTAGTAAATTGTTTTTGACCTTCCATTAGTGTCGTTGGTTGTTTGAACTCATAATAAAATATCCTTCCTTAATAATTAGAAAGTTTCACTTCAAAATGTAAAGATTTATTTAAGTAGCTTTCCGTTCGCTATTGCCATGGCAAATGTTCGGATGAACTCCATTCTTTAGTTCCACGAATTCTAACTTTAAATCTAAGATCCACCATATTATATCTACCCTCCGAATTCCACTTAAAAGAAAGACGTTCTATCCTACGTCCCAAGAACAGTTGCCTTTTGAAACAAATCCGTGGATGCTTCCGTGAACGAGAAAAAAGTTGTTCTCTTCAATTCAAGTGAATGGCTACCTATCTTCCACATGCTTATAATATTCACGTCATACTTCCTACTTTTACATTCGTATCACACACCGCATATCACACGGTTGCCCTCTACCTTGAATGACTCTTAAGACTTGTATTAAGTGAACATTAGTAAAAAAAAAAATACCTCTGTTAAATAACTACATTGAGTTTCTTGTTTGATCAATAATGTTTGTTTAAATGACAAATAGTTTTATAAAATAAATTTAACCCCATTTTTGCCTATTTGAAATTAGGAAACTTACAAATTCCTTTTTTAGTATTGGCTTTTTTATTCGATTTTTAGAAAAAAAATCATTTTGGGTTTTCGCTTATATTTATCCTATAAAAAACGGAGAGAACACTAAAAGCAAGATATTTTATATTTTAATTTTTGAGTTTGTATAAGATATAATATTAGGCGTTTCCCTACAAAGACATATTTGACTTTCATTGACCGCAAAACCGTTATTGCTTTTGAATGAAATTCATAAATTATTTCTCTTAAAAAATTTATCAGGAAAACAGGTTTCTCAACTCCAGTAGCTTTCCAGTATTGATGGAGGTTTCCTTCCTAACTTTTTTTGAAGAGGTGTGAAATGTTAAAATCTTGATTGTCATTATTTTTGTCTAATAAATTATATGTACTATATAATTTACTTGTTGCTGCTGTTGTTAGTCCTTAACAATAGATATTTTATAGCAATATCGCCAGTAATACATTTTTGTAGCAAAATGATCAAGAATGGACGTTTATAGTAATAATATCAGCAATACATTTGTATCAACAATAGAATTTTATAGTAATATTACCAGTAATACATTTTTATAGTAAAATGATCAACAATATATTTTTATAGTAATATTCCCAGTAATACATCTTCATAGTAAAATGACAATCAATAAGTTTTATAGTATAAATTTCAAAAACAAATTAATATAATTTAATCTCATTTTTTGGAAAGAGAAAGAGGCTTTTACTCCTCGTTTGATTTTATAAGATTATTTTCTTGGCACTATTTACGGCTAAGTAATTGTAATTTAATCATGAAAGAAAGTCACACTCTTGAATTATTTATAAAGTTTGAATTTTCATATTTAGATTATGACATTAAATAACCCAAAGAGGTGCTGATATGCCATTAAACAGACAAAACAAATGAGATTTATAAAATTACATATTATCATATCATAATTATCATTTCTGAAGAACGTGGGTGATTATGGTCCTCCACATTACCCTGTCCTTTGTAGCTTTAACCAATGTTTGTCCGCTTACTATCATTCCTTGTCTCCACACTGCTATTTACTTACACAAACTTGCTAGATAGCTTACTCCCTCTCTTCATCTTGCGTTCATTATGTCTTGAGTGCGTCAAATTCACCGAATACTCTTTCCTCATTATGTGTCCTAGAAAACTTATCTGTCTCTGTCAGATTGAAATAGTGTCGTTTTCATTCCCGCTTTCCTTACAACTTCTCAGCATCCTTCTGAAGAAACACATTTCTGTTACTTCAAGCCTCTTTTTGATCTGTGAGGAAAATGTCCGCTATTCATTTCCAGACAGAAGTATAGATAAATTCTAAATGAAATCATTTAATAAATTAACAGAAACATTTTCTAAAGAAACACATCTCTGTTACTTCAAGCCTCTTTTTAATCTGTGAGGAAAATGTCCACTATTCATTTCCAGACAGAAGTATAGATACAATTCTAAATAAAATCATTTAAAAATTTAACAGAAAGATTTTATTGTACGACTATTTCAAGTGAGAAATAGTGTGCCATTATATATATAAAAAAAAAACGCTTTTCAAAATCTCCAGTCTTGACCACTAGTGCTAGCAGAAAACAAAGCTACAACGAATAGACAGAACAAATTTATTCGAACAGAATATTTTTTTATATTTTTATAATCATTTCTCTTTTTTACCATTGCATAATAATTACTCGGATCCATTCTGGTGAACGTAGCAGAATTCTGTATTAGAAGAAAAAACTGAAGATGCCAGTTAGAAGAGTAATAAAAAAGAAACAGCAGCCTACATTTGGCTAGAAATTTTAATGGGCTTTTATATGGATTCAATGTATTTTTTTTTTCTTTCTTCAAACGTCGATGTCAGTTTTTGTACCTGTTTTTCATAAACGATTTAACGAAAAAGAAGATAGTGCAAAATAAAAGATTTGTCTCCCTTTGTATTCTCCAGCTTTGCGCTTAGCAGCTAACAATGTGGATGTCACACATTGGGGGGTCCCGGCACTGCAGACGAGAGCCTTTTAATAGCAATAAAACCTAAAGTTTCGCTTTTCACGTTTTTTAATTGAGTAAAAAATAGCTGGGTAGAACTTGAGGTTTTGCCGTCAGCGTATTTTCTATGTGTAAAAGCGTCGAAGTTATCGAAATTTAGATTTTAAAAAAAATGCAGCCAGCGATTAAATACTGCAAAAATGTAACAACCAGATGTGCATCAATAAATATATAAAAGTGCTAAATAAAAATGTGGGAAAATAAGAGGGGGGAATAATGTCGGCTGTAACGAATATATGAGTGAAACTGTTTTGAACTCAGGCTCCTTTTTTTCGAAGAATCACGAGTTTGAAGGTTTTGAGGAGCGTGGAACCACCTCTTCATTCCTGTTGTTCCCTGATCCGTGGAGGTACAACCTATTAGACTCCTAACTATGGTCAAATAGTAAACAGCCAAACTAAAATCAATACACTAGGAGAATATAAAAATATACTCTTTATAATAAAGATACCAGTAATACATTTTCATAGTAAAATGATCGACATTAGATTTTTATAGTAATATCACCAATAATACATTTTATATTAAAATGATCAGTAATAGATTTTATAGTAATATTTGCAGTAATACATTTTTATAGTAAAATGAACAATACAATTATAGTAATATTAACAGTAATACATTTTTACAGTAAAATGATCAACAACACATTTTATTATTAATATTACCAGTAATACATTTTTAACCGTAAACTGATTAACAATAGATTTTTATAGCAATATTACCAGTAAATACATTTTCATAGTAAAAAAAAAAAAAAAATTGCTAAATACTGAATGTAAAATTTCATTGTTTCTCGTCGGGTGGCTGATAAAATAAATAATGAAATTTGCAAATTATTAAGATACGACAATGTCAACACTAATAAGACAACGAGAAATAGAATTAGGGAAGTGTATTATTTAAGCCATTTTTTTATGTTTATACGTTTTTTTTTATAGTTACAAATATTTAAGTAAATGCTCTGTTTATAATAAACAGTATTAAACTATAAATGTTGTTAATACTGTTTATTATAAACAGAGCATTTACTTAAATATTTGTATCTATAAAAAAGAATGTATAAACATAAAAACTGTCTTAAATAATTGTCGGACTTTGTCCATTTCATAATATATTACGTCATTTGTTTACATTTGGATACGCATTGCGCCGATATGAATGAATGAGAGAAAATCATAGAGAATTGTGTTTAAAAACAATAAAATCGACCTTGCTAACCGAACGCTCCTCTGTGACCCAATCGGTTAAGGCACGTTAGGCTATATGACGGTTCTGTATAGGATACAGGTTCGATTCCTGTCGAAGGACGCATATTTTCTATGAAAATCTCTCGGACATTCAGGTCGGTAAATGTTGTTAATAATTTTTATTATAAACAGACCATTTACTTAAATATTTGTATCTATAAAAAGAACATATAAACATAAGAAAATGTCTTAAACAATTGTCGGACTTTGTCCATTTCATAATGTATATGTGTATTAATCTTAAATGTGCCGATTAAGATTCTTTCTATAGAATTTTACACTTTGTAACATTTGCCTTTTTCTACCCCTTCCAGTTTCTGTTCTGCCATTCGTATACAAAAGCTCGTTAAACGAGTTACGCTTTGTTTCATTCTTGCCTTTTATTATTCCCTGTTTGTGCCAAATTCTCTAAGCTTTCTTACTTTATTATACATCCCAGAAGTTTAAACTATTTCAGGTTTTAATTTCAAGAAGCTTCCTAGTTGTTCAAATGCTAAGTACACGACATTCTCAGTATCCTTCGATATAACTACATCCCAGTCGCCACAAGTCTCCACTTCATCTGTGAGGAAATTATCCAACTTTTACTCTCATATAGGAGGCTTTACATTATGTAAGAGTTCAGAGGTCTTTGTTGCTAAGGAAACGCCCTTGCTTCTTAATACCTTGTTTATATTTTGAAGTGCATCTTTCGCTTTTCCAATGTACCTTCTGATTTCAGTTTCCGCTGCCTGTTAAAACACTTCCCAGACATTTACACCAGCTACAGTACACAGCTTTCATCTTGAGCTGTTCCACTTGCGAACGACAATATGTTCAGTCTTTTTAGAACTGATAGTCAATTCTTTCTTGGTGCTTTCTTTTACTAACTTTTTTAGGAGTCCCTGTAATTTTCTTTCTTCATCTGCCATCAACACGATGTCATCTGAGCATTTTTCCCTGTTAACAAAGCGCCCACCGATAATAATACCTCGTAGGACATCTATAATCCTCGACAACAGCAATAATGGCAATGATAATATATAAGGTGAAGGTGTGGAACAATAAGGAGAGAGGAACAGAGTTGTATATCATTCAAGCAAAAATAACCTAAACCTATAAAAATATACTTGCATAAGTTGAAACGGGGATCCAATGGTACGCTTCAATGAATGCAGTTAAAGCAGCAAGGAGCAAAGCTCATCAGAACAATTATCATTAAATTATTTGTAGAAAAGTCAGAAGGAAGTCACGTTACGTCGGTGAGAAAGCGACTGAAGTTGAGATGCCAGGTCAGGATCGATTATATTAAAAACTCTTCGTTGAAATTTTTCAAGAATCTAAAGAGCCCCAGATCGGATATGGTAAAAATATTCAATACACTGACGCATGCTATCTTTATAAATGCGCAAGATGGATTCTATAACGGCATAATGAAGCGACCTTCATAGCAATAGACCGAGCAATTCATTCAATATAATCACTCCCATTCATATTAGTGGAAAACTTGAGCTCAAGTAGGCGCAAAGTTCTGCTATCCTGGAGGTTAACATCAACCCTGCTGATGGCAAGCAGAAAGGTTTCTCTATGGTGATAAATGAAATCTATTTTATTTTGGAGAGTCATTTCTTGACCTAGTTTCATTAGAGGTCCTTCTTTAGAACAATTGTCTGTTTTATTTTGTCGTACCTGTCTGACATGCTACTAAGACTAAAGAGACGTGCAATCGTCATAAAATCCTAATGTGGAAGTGATGACATCAGGAAGATCGATGATGAACACAAGAACTAACATAGGTTCACGAATAGAACCATGGGGGACCCCGCCGTAAATGGAATGTATTAGAATCATGTCTGTTCAATACAACATTCATTAGACGAATTGTTATGGACACCGTAGCTCTTGAGCTTCTAGAGTAGGTCAGAATGTCTCAAGTCTGTCGAATGCCTTCGAGATATCTAGAGTGACAACTTGAGATTTATCATTCTTATCTAATGTTTCTAATCCATTGATAGTCGTTAACGCATTGGCGATAGACCTGGAGAAACGGAATCCATATTACTTATCCGAAAGAAGACCGTATACATTATGATTATGAACGAATTCGTGGTTGATTTGAGCCTCTCGGACAAGGACCAAAACAAGTAATTGGACGATCATTCCCCAGCGTTCTAAGTGGATACCTACATACAAAGAATTCCAACAAGCCGGAAAGCCAGAAGCAGAAAGGTATTTATCTTAGTTTGGAGAGAACGGGAGCCAGTTCAGGAGAACGTTTCCTTAGGAAAATTAAAGGGATACCGATGAATCTGCAAAATTTGTGGACATCTAGTTTAGAAATGATAGCAGAATCCATTGACGTGGTCATAAAAAGAAAAACGTAATAGACAATGTTTTTCCTATCACCTCAATTTCAAGGTGATGACAATAAAGTATCTTGTCCTGGGTATGACGATAAACACCATCCGTGTCCTGGGTATGACGATAAACCACATCCAAGTCCTGAGTAAGACAATAAACTACGTCCAACAGCAAGGCCTCTGATCAGGAGGTTTTGAGGAGCGTGGAACCACCTCTTAATTGCTGGTGTTCCCAGGTCCACTCTGGTCTGGGGTGGTAGCACCTGTTAGGGTCCCAGCTATGGGCAAATAGTTAACAACCAAACTTGTGTAAAAATAGTTTTTAATACCAGAAATACTTTGTAATAAAAAATTATTACCAGGAATAATTTTTAAAGGAAAAATTATTATCAGCAATACTTCAAAAAAAAAAAAAAATCAGCAATACAAACAGTTATAAAGTTCTTCGAAAAAATATGACCAGCTATAGATGTCTTCAAGGAAAAATATTCCCCAAAACAGATTTTTGAAGAAAAACATTACCATCAATAAAAGTTTTGTTGGCATTAAATAACCCATTGAGATGTTGATATGCCGTAAAACAAAATCTAACCAAACCAATAAAATATCGGTATCTTGCATAACACGCCTTTCGGGGGGCATTGCACATTTACAATTCTCTGAGATGTAAGAATGCCATGATTTCATATTGCCAGAGTTCCTCCTGCAATTAACAATAAAGAACTTACCTTTCTCTCGTCGACTCGGCTACCAGTGAACTTGAAAATTCTTCAAACATTCTTCAGCAAAACCAAGTCAATAAAAGAAATAATAATGTAATGGCACAAGGCAATCAGCTTCAACATGTCAACGTGTTGGCACGGAAGAAAAAAATAAATGACTGTTCTTTCAAGAAACGGGTTTAAATTTTGTTCGTAGCATCACAGTTTCGATTTTATTTCATGTTTTTTTTTTATGTTTTGAAATTATTATTTGTAAAATGACATCTCCAGCATATTATTTTTTTTCTAAATTTCTTTGTTGTTGATATTATTATAATCAGATCAAGCCAATCTTCTCATCGTCAATTACAAGATATAACTGTTTTTATTCTTTGCATTTTCGATAGCCTCTTTCAACTTCTATCATGACGGTTATCTTCATCAATTAGGATTTTGTAGACTTCTTTTTTTATTCCACTTTCTTTCCATTTTCTTCACAGCTTCCTAACAATATCACCTCTTTCCTGCGTTATAATTTGCTTCTTTTAGTCTCTCTTCTACTTTTTCATCGCCCCCCTTTTTATTTATGTTCTTTACTTCTTTTCGTCTATTTTGATTTCATTGCCTTTACTTTCTTTCTTTTTTTTAAAAAAAAAAAAAACAAATTCTTTCTTTTTTTCTTTTATTTGTTTTCGGCTTCTTCTTTTACTTGCTTTGCGGTTATTCAGCGACATTTTTAATAGTCAAATTAGGCAGTCTCGTTTTCGCTGGCATTCACTTCCTTCTGGTTCTTCTTCTTCTTCTTCCCGCACTTTAATATTTTTCCACAGATTTCAGTTTTAAATCATTCTCATCATTGTCGTCGTCGTTGTCACCAACTTTTGGAGTCGCTGTTTCTTTTAATCATTCCACTTCCTCTTCCTCCTCCTCGTTAAATTTTCTTCACTTTCTCCACTTTTCCGTGTTTTGTTTTTCTCTCTCTTTATTTTTGTTTCAAGGTGTTTTGACGATCACTGGTTATATTTACTTTGACATTTTCTTCTTCTAATATCTTTTTTTTTCTCTTTCATGATTGTTTTTTTAATAATCATTAGTGTTCATAGTATGTGATGGCTCTTCTTCCTCAGACATTAATATTTCTCCTTCCTTTTTCTGTAGGTTTGTCTTCCATATTATTATTATTATTATTATTATTATTATTATTATTATTATTATTATTATTATTATTCCCTTTGATTTCTGCTGTGTACACATTTCATACCGGGTTCCGCCCAGAGACCTAAGGTCAGAAATGGTATCATGACATTTTTTACTGCCCAATTAAACACACACACACACACACACACACACACACACACACACACACACACACAACACACACACACACACACACACAGGTATACATTTTACATAGATAAAGCCCTTCGTAAGGTGCATGCTGTAACCGTAAGAACAATTTTTCTTCTTCTTTTTCTTCTTCGTCTTCTTCTTCTTTTTCTTCTTCTTCTTCTTCTTCTTCTTCTTATTATTATTATTATTACTACTTCTATTATTATTATTACTACTACTATTATTATTATTTTCCTCTACTTCTTTGACTTTTCTTCTTCTTTTTCTTCTTCTTCTTCTTCTTCTTATTATTATTATTGTCTTCTTTTTTACTTCTTATTTCTGTTTTCTCTTTTTTGAAATTTATATTTTATTAGCTTCAGTGTGCATATATCTTGTCATTTCTTCTTCAACGGCCACTAATATTTCTTCTTTAAGATTCTTCCTTTCTCGTGCATTTTACTACAGCGTTCTCTTCCACATACCTTTTCTTCTTCTTCTTCTTCTTCTTCTTCTTCTTCTTCTTCTTCTTCTTCTTCTTCTTCTTCTTCCTGCTCCTCCTCTTCGTCTTCTTCTAATTTCTGTTTTCTCTTCCTTGATTTTTTTTTATTAGCATCAAAATGCATATGTCTTGTCGTTTCTTCTTCCTCGCCCACTACATAACTATGAATGAAAGATTCAGGAATGCAATGATTTACCACAAAACCTACCCAAGTGCCGACTGCGGAAGCGACCATCGTCCTGTTATAGGTAAACTAAGACTGAAACTACGGAAGCAGAAGACACCTAACACAGCACCCAGATTGCAATACAACAAACTCCTGAGCGACCCGTACCTGAAGAAAAAAATATATGAACAGCGTGAAAAGAAGACACGAGGGACACAATAGAAATGGAAGCTCGAAATGGGACGCACTAAGAGAAGCTTTAGTGACATCAGCAAACAATATCATCCCAAAGGAGAATAGACGAAGAAAGATAAACGAATAGATCACTGATGATATTCTAGACATGATGCAAAGGATACAGACAACTCTGACAAGATACGGAAGGGAATACAGAAAACTACACGAAATAAAGACCAATTGCAGGCAGACTGAAAAAGAATGGCTAAACAAAAAATGTGCAGAAATAGAGAGATTGAGTACCACAGACAAAGGAGATACGCATGAACAAATATGGGAACTAACAGGGAACAATTCGTGCTCGACAACAGGCTGGTTAAAATCCAAGGATCTTACGCTCAAGGAGAAAAATTATTCAGCGCTAGTACGAATATATTGGAGAACTCTTCCACTTTGAAAGAGAATAACCGACAATACACAGAATTACTGAGTGGCTTAAAATTCTAAAAACCGATGTAGACGATGCATTGTCCAAATTAAACAGAAACAAAGTGGCAGGGCCCGATGGAATTGAAAAAAGAGTTGCTGACAGCCTAGGATTTGGGAATAGATAAGATTACAGAAATAATAAATGAAATCTACAACAGTGGAGATGTACAGGAAGATCTCAGCAGATCTATTTTCATAGCACTGCCTAAGAATCTAAAAGTAAACGAATGTGAACTGCATAGAACAATCAGCCTAATGAGCCACATAATAAAGCTCATCATCCGTATTCTGATGAACAGATCGCGCAGCCAGAGATAGGACAAGAACAGTGCGGTTTCGTTAAAGAAACCCGAACAAGGATCGCAATATTCATACACAGGATATTATCAGAAAATGCAATACAAATGCAGAAGGACGTGCGCCTGTGTCTATAAGACTACGCAAAGGCGTTCGATAAAGTGCGCCACAAAGATCTGTTGGAACTGCTCGGCAAACTTGATAAATTTGGGAAAGATATTAGAATAATTAAGAACTTATACTGTCAGCAAACGGCCTGCAAACGGTTAGTAAATGAATTCAACAGATATATTAAATAGAAAGAGGCGTAAGGCAAGGATGCGTCTTGTCACCGGACTTGTTCAACCTATACAGCGAGGCAATCCTGATAGAACTGAAAATTCTACCCGGCTTCATCATTGGCGGCCACAATCTTAACAACATAAGATATGCCGACAACAGACACGGAAAGGAAACTACAAAACCTCCTACAGAGAGCGAGATGAAGGGCCTAAGAATAAAATGCAAGAAGACAAAATGCGATATATAGGCCGGTGAAATGTTTTGACAGAGGACGGCAAGTGCGACGCAGATATGTGAAGGCGTATCAGGATGGACAAAGACGCATTCCATCCAAAGGCTAAGCAGAGCATTACCAGACAGGAGAATTTCGTCAGTAACAAAGAAAAGAGTTTTGAACTTCTACGTTCTATCTGCCCTTCTTTACTACAGCGAATGTTGGACGGCCTCATCAAAGATGAAGAAGTGGTTCTACAGAAGGATGCTAAAGATACGATGGCACGAACATCTGAGCAACGATGAGGATTTGGAAAGAACGCAAACAAAGAGCAAACATTTAACATCAGGAAGAGGCAGCTGAAATTTCTGGGATACATAATAAGAAAGGAAGGCTTGGAAAATCTGATACCCACAGGACGATTAGAGGGAAAGCGGGAGATGGGGAAGCAATGCGTAACATATCTAACGGTCTTTAAAAAAAGTAGATGAAAGAGAAAAGAGTAGCGAAAAGACAAAACTTATTGAGAACTACAAGGATTAGTAGGAAGTGGTGAGCCATGATCGCCTACGTCTTGAAGCGACAAGGAACATAAAAGAAGAAGAATCTTTCTTCTTCACTATTTTTCCTTTCTCGTATATTTTAGTATAGCGTTCACTTCCATATTATTATTATCATTATTATTATTATTATTATTATTATTTTATTTCCTTTGATTTCTAATGTGTCAACATTTCTTTCCGGGTCCCGTTTAGAAACCTAAGGTTAGAAATGGCATCATGACATTTTCCCGCTGACGAATTAAACAAAAACAAACACACACAAATATTTTACAGCGATAAAGCCATTCGTAAAGTGTGGGCTGTACTCGTGAGAACAATTTTTTGTAATTCTCTAAGACATGGGCTTCCAGGTATCTCTTCAATGAGTCTACTGGAATCTTTTCCAACCAATCCCAGGTTTCCAACAAGACAGGGATTTTTGAGGTTCCCATGTACCACATTTGTGAAATTTCGATTTTAAGGTCCTTGTATTTTGAAGATCTTCAAAAATACATTGCAGTCTGCAGGGACTACCATATCAATAAGAAGGCACTTTTTTGTTTGGGGTCTCTAATAATTATTACATAATAATAATAATAATAATAATAATTATTATTATTATTATTTTCATTATTTCCTTTATTTCTGGCACGTACACATTTCTTTCCGTGTCCCACCCAGAGACCTAAGGTTAGAAATAGCATCATGGAACTTCCACTGACAAATATATATATATATATATATATATATATATATATATATATATATATATATATATATATTACATAGATAAGGATCTTCGTAAAGTGTGGGCTGTACTTGTGAGAACAATTTTTTGTATTTCTTTAAGGCATGCGCTACCAGGAATCCCTTCAATTAGTCTACTGGAATCTTTTCCAACCAATCCTAGGGCTCCAACAACAACAGGGATTGTTGATGTTCCCATATGCCACATTTTTGAGATTTCTATTTCAAGGTCCTTGTATTTTGACAGCTTTTTTTTAATATATTCAAAGATACATTCCAGTCTGAAGGGACTGCCATATCAATAAGGACGCACTTTTTTGTTTGTGGTATTTAATAACAATGTCTGGGCGGTTGGCTTTAATTATTCTATTGTGTAGTCCCATAGAATTGTAACAGGTCCTATCTCCGTAACCGGGTCTGGGTGGTGTTCATACCAGTTTCTTTCAGTTTCCTTCCCGTAGAAGTTGTAGATTTTCCAGTGCAGATATTGGCCCACTCTGTCATGCCGGGTTTTAAACTCAGTGGGTGCCAATATCGTGCAACCTGATACAAGATGATCAATTGTTTCTGGATATTTATCACAGAATTTGCATTTTGGGATGACACAATATTTAAGTATATGTGCTTGATAATTTCTAGTTAACAAGCATTGGTCCTGCGCAGCAAGGATAAAACTTTCAGTTTCAGATTTCAACCCTGTACTGCGTAGCCACTGATGGGTACGGGTTTTGTCTACGTCAGATTGTATGGTCCGGGCAGAGTATTGGCCAGGAAGTCGTTTATCTTGCCATTGTTTCTATATCTGGTCGGTTGCATTTCTCTTTTTATGTATTTTGCAGCTTCAGTCAGTGTATTGTGCTTTACTTTTATTTCTGCACTATTATTATTATTATTATTATTAATATTATTCTGTTTTCTCATTCTTGAAATCTATTTTTTTTATTAGCATCACCGTGCATATGTTTTGTCGCTTCTTCTTCGGTCATTATTTTTTCTTCTTCACTATTTTTCCTTTCCCGTACATTTTACTACAACTTTTTATTTCCACATTCCTCTTGTTTTTTTTTTTTCTATTCTTCTTGTTTTTTTTCTTCTGTCCTTCTTCTTGTATTTTTTTCTCTTCTTCTTGATATTTCTTTTTCTATAACTTTTTTCCTGACTTTTCATTGTCCTCATTTTCCTTTTTTATTTTCACCATATTTTTAATTCGTTTTTTTCTTATTTCGGCTTCATCATCGACAATTTATGCAATACTCTTTTCTTGATTCTTCATTTACTTTTCCTGTTCTTGCTATTTTTTTTTTTAATTTTCTTTCATTTTTCTTTTTTAACATCTTCATCAATCGTGTTATGTCTTCCCTTTCTTCTTTCCGCTGTTTTTCCTTTCTGATATTTTTTCTCTTTATCATCAATTACGATTTGTGTCTTCTTCTTTTACTTCTTCTTTATTTACCATTATAAATTCTTCATCTTTTTTCCACATCACCCACACACTCTCCCATTTAATTATTTTTTGTTTACATTTTTTAATTCTAAATTCCTTTCTATCGTTGCAATACAAAATATTTTTAAACATTTCTACGATGTTGTTCACTCGAATTTTGCCTGTAAAAATGTCACCACCTCCTGTGGATCCTTGTCGCACTGGAATTGGTCTCCAACAGGCATTCAACTTTAAATACTAAAAAGTATCAGAATAATTATTCTATAAAAATACACGCAGAAGCCAATTCGTGAAAATAATAATCTTGTAGCACACGCATTCAAACATTTAACGCAACGTATATGACTGCTATATAAAAACACAAATTCATAAATATATAACCTCAAATTTCATTTTACATTCAAAATAGCCCAGGGTATGACAATGAACTATTTCCAGCAGCAAGTCCTCTGATCAAGAGATTGAAGGTTTGGAGAACCTCGGAACTTCTTCTTAAATGCCGATGATCCCAGGTCCACTCTGAGCCAGCTATCCCAGCTATAGCTAAGTTGTAAACCCCTAACCAATAACCAAAGACTATAAAAATGGAAAAATACTTTTTTTTACAGTTAAGAAATCTGCAGTACGAGGCGGTATAATGGTTAGCAAGCTTTTACCACAAGAACAGTTAAGACTGAGTAGTGTGTTCGATCCTTACTGGATGCCCCATACTTTTGGTTTTGTGCCATATCTAAGCTACGTTTGGATAATCACTTTATATCGTAAAATTGCCAAACAAGACGTATTTATAGTAAAATGACCAACAATACATTTTATAGTAGAATTACCAACAAGCATTTTATAGCAAAATGACTAACAATACATTTTCTATTAGAATTATCAACAATATATTTTATAGCAAAATGACCAACAATACAATTTATAGTAGAATTACCAATAATACATTTTACAGCAGAATTACCAACAATACATTTTATAGAAAAATGACTAAAAACACATTTTCTAGTAGAATTATCAACAATATATTTTATAGCAAAATGACCAACAATACATTTTATAGCAAAATGACCAACAATACATTTTATAGCAAAATGACCAACAATATATTTTACAGCAGAATGACCAACAATATATTTTACAGCAGAATGACCAACAATATATTTTATAGCAAAATGACCAACAATACATTTTATAGTAGAATTACCAACAATACATTTTATAGGAAAATGACCAACATTTCATTTAATCTCTAATTTAAGGCATACAATTGCAATCAAAATATATTTCGCAGAAAAAATAAAATTGTGTCTAAAACATTTAGATTTCGGCATGAAATAACCCATACACGTTGATATGCCTTTAAAAATATGAATATTGTCTCTTGGATGATTGATGTTATATTCAACATATTTACTTCAGATTTTCCTAGACGAACATTTTGTGTTATCGTAAAAATAATTTGTTTGATTTTAAAAATATTTTATGCGCTTTTCATCGGTGTTGGGTGATTTTTTTTTCTCTTTTGTTTGCTTATATGCGCGTGGGCAGGTGTGTGTGTGTGTTTTGAAAAGAAAAAAAGACGCATACATAACATCAAAAAGAGGCGTTTTGAATTTCTAGGGCATAAAATGAGAAAAAAGAGCTTAGAAAATTTGACACTCACAGGACAAGAGGTACAGAGGAAAGTAGTGAATAACCTACCTAACATCTTGTGTAAATGATTGGCAGAACAGGAATTATGAAGTATATCAAAACGTCTAACTTTTCTAAGTGTTACAAAGGACAGGAAGTTGTGGAGAACCATGATCACTAACTTCCCTAAGGGACAGGAAACATAGAAAAGAGAGAAGAATTTTGAATTAAAAACCTGTTGTGCCAGGAGCTAGGAACTGTACCTGTAAAACTTACTTGATACGGAAGCCACAACAGTATGACAAAGAATAAATATTGACTGATAAACACTTCCTATTTATTCTTTAACTTATCATAAGTGCATATATATATATATATATATATATATATATATATATATATATATATGTGTGTGTGTGTGTGTGTGTGTGTGTGTGTGTGTGTGTGTGTGTGTGTGAAAACTGAGGTTAACAATAAGCGTCGACAGGAAGTTTCCTACTTGACACAATCTTCGAAGACTGGAGTCAAAGTACGAAGCAGACTGTCGTCGCTTGGTGTTAATCCCTCAGTTTCTTTTTATATTTAAATATGCCCCATCTTGGATATTGAACACTTTTAGCCATAGCAAACTAAAATTATTTCATTTTTCTAATTGTGTTTGTATTTTTTGTACAATATCCTATAGATAAAAATGAATAGACTGAGATAGATAGATAGATAGATAGATAGATAGATAGATAGATATGATATGATATGATATGATAGACTGAGATAGATAGATTTGATATATGATATGATAGATAGATAGATAGATAGATAGATAGATAGATAGATAGATAGATATGATAGGCTGAGATAGATAGATAGATACATAGATAGATAGATAGATAGATAGATAGATAGATAGATAGATAGATAGATAGATAGATCAGGCATGTGGACACGTCTGTTTTGGGTTAGTTATCCATGAGTTTAATTTAATGAAGTAGTAAAATTCCTCAGTGCAGTAAACCTGTTCTTTCATAAGCGCTGCAGACATGCGACTTTGAGCATCAAGTAATTTTTAAAAGGACGCAACACTCAGAGTACCTCTCTCTTTTCATATATATATATATATATATATATATATATATATATATATATATATATATATATATCGTACACAATTATTACTTTATCCCGTTATATTTTTACAGACTTCCCCACACTTTTGTCTTTGGGCCTTACGAAGTAGATCTTAATGATTATATAGGTGTGAACAAGATTGCAGGCGAAAGAGAGAATAAGCATGTTTCCCATACTTGCATGTGTTTCCATATTAAATGTTATGGGAGGGGGTGAATGAATAAATAGCGAACAGGTCTATTTTATATCATGCTCTCGCAAACAAAACTGAATGACTCAGGCATGACAGATACAGTTCAGCTTCAGAGGTCAATGGGGGCATATACAAATCTCTATAAACACGCTTTGACGGTTCTTGTCAAAAATATGCGATTGAGTCTGATACGAGAATGTATTCGATTATACACAATTTACACAGTAAGCTCACACAATAGATTCCTTTGTCCTGCGTTCAGCCCCCTAAATAATTTTCAATTTAATTATAGAACTTTATTAATGTTATATGCACATAAGAGGAACATTATACTAACACATTTACATTTCTGACTTAAAATACGGGTCTACGTCTAGATAACCTGGGTTGAAAAGATGAGACAAATTTCTTACAGTGTTTAGATTTTGGATTTAAAAATCTTAACTGGAACTTTAAGGTTTAAGATCCCACCCATCACATTGGCCAGCGGATTAAATCGAATGTCCGTGAAAGAAAGAACCTCCAAGAGAACAGCTCATTTCTCCTTGGTCTAACATCTTCCACTGAGATGAAGTGGAGAGATTATTTATATCATCTATAGTATTCAGACTGTTATCATCATCTTCGTTGCCATATTCACAACGTTTCGGCCGTTGTACGCCTCGGACTTCTTCAGGTGATTGGATTTTCGAACAGAAATCTTTATTTCGTCCACTGAGGTAGATTGTTTCTAGTTCCACGTGCTATGCCTCTCCAGGATGTCTCAGTTATTTCCACTTAACTCAAAGTCTCCAATCTTTTGGGGTTACCTCTTCTATAGCCTGGTACTGAACTCACAAATCTTTGGGTCTAATTACTGGATCTTACCAACACCTTTTGTGCTGAACTATAAGGAATCAGCACATATGCTAGGCCACAAAAATCACCTGAGCCGACCAAGAATAGAAATGAATTAAATATGGGAACCAGTAATAGGGAGTGCTTGAGAAAAGCAATGAATAACAAAAAAAAAAAATTGCAATATAAACCCTGGTAAAAATAAATGCAATATTAATAACAGAAAAATTGCAATATGAGCACTGGTAAAAAATGGTTGCTGAGACATTAGGTTTATAAGTCTGAGAATTGCATACACAGATGTGCTCAAAGGACACATGACCATGTGGATAAATGCGTTGGTTAGATCCAATGACTAGTGAGTTCAATATCAGGCTACAGCAGTGGTGAACCAAAACTTAGAGGGTTGAGTTAACTGAGACATCCGGAAGAGGCCTGGCACGTGGAACTAGAACAATCTACCCTGGTTCGAAATTCCAGTCAAGTGAAGGAGGCTGGAGCGTACAACGGCTGAAACGTTGTGTATATGGCAATGAAGACGATGACAGTCCAAATAATGTAAGTAAACCTCATCTTAGAGATATTAGAGAGATCATATTGACTCAACTGGTAAAGCCTGCTGCTAAGAAGTTTGGTTCACTGTGACGTTCCAGACATTTTTTTCTCTTTTGGATTCATCTTGCACATTTATAAATCAACCATTCGTTCCGGCATTTAATATTGCTGCCATACCTGATCTGGTGCCTGTGCTGTGTATCACCAGTTTCTTGACAAAATCTAAAGAAAGGTCTGTAACGTTATCTATCTTGAACTAGCATCATGACTTCAGTCACTTTCCCACCGCTGTGAGGGGAGGGGCCTCCTTTTTTGACTTTTCTATAAATATTTTCGTGGTACTTAGTACCTCAATTGAATGATATTTAATGTAATACTAGAGTGATAACTAGGTCTCATCTTTTTCCTATTGAAATAGCTAACTGTAATGTCTATTCTATAGTTTCTTTTCTCCCACCTTTCACGTGTAAAATGCTCTTTTATTTCATGCTTCCCTGTTACCTAGAACCGTCAAAATTAAATGCAACGTCAATAGCAATCTTTTGTCTCCCTAAAATCAGTCGTTTCTGCTCACTAAAGTTTTCTCATTCCCTTCCACTCCCAGTAACCCTTTAAATAGTAATATCATTATCACCTTGCTTGGGGTGAAATGATTAAAAAAAAAAAAAAAAAAACAGGTAAATGCTAATATAGAATATGGAAAAAAAGACTATTTTTTTAACGTTTTTTTTTTTTAATATTTTTAATGATTTTTATAAAAATTTTTGGTATTATCTTCTTGCCTGGAATGAAATGATTTTAAAAACCAACAAAAAGTAGAAAACAGTAATTATAAGTTCAGTTCTAGGGCCGTGTAGATTAGACTTTGACTAATAGAAATAGGTCGAGCAATAACCGAGCCGTATTAAAAAATAGAAATTAAGGTTGAACTAGAAGACATCAATAACAATAGGGTTAAACTAGAACACATATCAATGAAAATAGGGCTGAACTAGAACACATATCAATAATAATAGGTTTGAACTAGAACACATATTAATAAAAATAGGGTTCAAATAGAACATATATCAATAATAATAGAGTTGAACTAGAAAACATATCAATTAGAATAGGATTGAACTAGAACACATAATAATAATAGGGTTGAACTATAACATCAATAACAATAGGGTTGAACTAGAACACATATCAATAATGAAGCTGAAATAGAACACATATCAATAATAATAGAGTTAAACTATAATACATAACCCTAGATATGAACAGCAGAACGAGAACAACTTATCCCAGTAGATTAAATATCGATGACATTTCAAAATACTCTGATCGACAAGGCCAGAGGACACAAACGCCGAAACGGCATGATAATAACAACAAAGTTGTGGACTCTACCTGACTGTGAATAATATAAATTAAAACATATCCTCTCAACGTTCCACCATTACATTTAGTGCCTTTGTCAGATTCAAAAATGCTAGTCTTTTTAGGAATTTCATTTCGCTCTGTCATTTCTAAGTATATTAAAAGCGTAATCGAAAACGTCCCAATATTTCAAACACTGGAAAATGTTTAAGTTCCTATTACGCGTTTGTTCTTTCCTTGCAAATTAAACACTTTCCCTTATGGAACAATTTTAATCTATCGTCATAAAATGCTATTTTTCCCCTTAAACGAATATTATAATTACAATGACTGATGATAACAATGACTAATTTTATCAATGATTATTGCAATTACAATGATTGATGATAACAATGACTGGTTTTATCAATGATTATTACAATTACAATGATTGATGATAACAATGACTGATTTTATCAATGATTATTACAATTACAATGTTTGGTGATAACAATGACTAATTTTATCAATGATTATTTCGATTACAATGATTGATGAGAACAATGACTGATTTTATCAATGATTATTTCGATTACAATGACGAATGATAACAACGGCTATTACAACTGCAGTGTCTGATGCGTACAAACGACTAGGTATTTACAGTCTCCCCACTAAGACGAGTTGTCACACAAGGTATTTTTTAAGGTGGGGACCCGAGCGCGTAGAAACCAAGCCAGGAACAAAAATTGCCCGCTGCCCCCACAACCATCAGTTGCACTGGCCTCGGTGAGAGCACCGATCCTTCTCTCTGTTAGACATTTTCATGACGGTCGTCCTCGAGTATCGAATCCAGAGGTTGGCAGTGAATATTTCGGAGACAGTAGGAAAGCGTAGTGGAGGTTCGCAGTGGATATCACAGCAGAGTGTAGTTCATCCTTCTCCTGGTCGCCTTTTGTCCTTCTGGTAGGAGAAAACAAGATGGCCGCCTTTATACACTATGAATACAGTGTTGGGCGGCTTCTGATTGGTCAACCTTCTATTGGTCGACTATAAAGGGAAATAAGTCATTCTGACTCGCTCACTAGTTATAAGTATATATACCCAAAAAACCGTAACACTCTCTGGTACAATGAGAGAGCACGTTTTCGGGAGCTGTTCTCCAGGGCTGGGCACCGCTCAGTACAATTTTCCTCAGTTGCGACTCTCTCCTTTGACGAAGTCGCCCCTGAGTTCAATCTGCACAAGGACAGAGACGCAACTGAATGCGTACAAAGACTATTAGAATTACAACGACTAATGATTACACTGACCTTTGTAGCTCTTAATAAATTTTGTGTTTTTGCCATCTCCCAATCCCTGCTCTGCCGTCCATTCACTCAAGCTCACCAGGTAGGTTGTACTTTGCGTTCATCTTTCTTTCTTACCTTCAACTTGTCCTGTGAGAATCAAATATTCTAAGCCCTCTTTCCTCATTATATACCACAGAAATTTTAATTGTCTCTTCTTCAAGTTAATCATAATTGTCCTGAATTTTTTTTTAATTTCATTTCTTTAATTCGTATGTTGTGTTATCTGCTATGAAATGAAGTCAATTCAGGAAAACAGTGGATGCTCTCTCCAGCAGGATTTGAACCCTCCTCCCCATTTATTTTATTTACATATTTCCTTGATGTTTTCTGCTATTATTTCTGTTTGATATTATTACTGTCGAAATATATTTTTGGGACGTACGGTGGTCGTTAATGATTAAGTATAATTCAAGACTTCAATGTTACTTCATATTACGAAGACAGTAGATTACGATAGACATTACATTTAAATTTTTAAAGATCTAAGTTGACTGGAAATCATGGAGCCGGAAGAGAGTTCCACAAACGAGAAGTGGCAGAAAAGAAACTGTTAGCATAGAACTTACGGTTACATATTAGGAAAATTAATTTTAATCATACATATTTTGTGAAGTACAGTGGCTGTTAATAATTAAGTATAACTCAAGATTCAGTGTTAAAATAAAACAGTATTTAATTACAACAGCAAATAAATACTTAATAAGAACAAAGAAGTAAAAGTCAACCAAAGATAATTAACCATTCAGTGAATACCTTTTTAGTAGCGCAGCTCAGTTTAACGTCCGGTAAATCCTAAATCAAATGCCAAATCATTGACTCACAATAATTCACACTAATTCGACTGGATAGTTCCACTCAGTAGTCCCTCAATAACCACTTAATAATCACTCCAGTCAGTAGCCTGACACCGCTATTTGTACAACTGGTGGAAAACGTATATTCATAATTCCAGAGTGTCACGTTCGAACCTCGGTGTCGGTAATTACTCATTTTCTTCCTATATGTCATTCAATTTTCAAAAATTTTTACATTGGCCTTTTTAATTGTTATCGTTCTTATATTAACTTTTATCAGCGGGAAGGGGCTCATGTGGTATGCGCAGTGCATTGCCTCCGTATAATCTAGCCCAGGCCCGTGCTATACAGAGGACACACCAAGAAATGAGTGAATATTGACCAAGTAGGACGCAACCTTTATCTAGTGAGATGAACGGAAAATGCCTACTTACCATTAGTAGATAACAGTCTTTACATTTTCTTCTCATTATTTATTATTAAATGTGTGTGTATGTGTGTGTGTGTGCGCGCGCGCGCGTGTGTGTGGAAACTGAGGTCAACAATAAGTGGCGACAGGTAGTTTCATGCTTGAACAAAATCTTCGAAGACTGAGTTCAAGTAGGAAATAGACTGTCGCAGCTTGGTGTTAATCTCTCTGTCCCTTTTTCCATTTAAGTATGCTCCATCTCCGATATTGATTTATTTTATCCATAGTATAACTTAAAATTATTTCATTTTTATTTTGTTTGCAATTTTGTGTAATATCCCATAGACAGATATCAATAAACTGAGATAGATAAATACATACACACACACACACACACACACACACACACACACACATATATATATATATATATATATATATATATATATATATATATATATATATATATATATATATATATATATATATAAAGAGAGAGAAAAACAGATTAGATAGATAGATAGATAGATAAATAGATAGATAGATAGATAGATAGATATGATATGATATAGAGATAAATAGATAGATAAACATGATAGACTGAGATAGATAGATAGATAGATCAGGCATGTGGACACGTCTGTTTTGGGTTAGTTATTCATGAGTTTAATTTCATGCCGTAGTAAAAGTGTTTACTTGCCAGCCATATCTTCTTCTATCTGCCCTGTCCCTTCAAGAAAGACGTTGGCGATCATGGCTCTCCACAATTTCCTCTTACCTTCCTTCAGTCTTCCCTGTAAATACCACACTTTCCAATTCTTTTTTCCTTATTCTATGACAAAGAAATGTCAACTGTATGTTCTTGATGTTAAGTATAAGCGTCTTTTTTTCTTGCAATTGTCTTCGTCGTTACTTGATTCATGGAATTCTCAGCACCCTTCTGTCGAACTACATTTTTGTTGCTTCAATCCTCTTTTTCATCTGTGAGAAGATTTTTCAGCAGTTAGTACCATATAGGAAAACTAATACAACATAACAGTTTAGTAATTCTATCTTTGTTTCTAACGATATTTTTTTTTATTTCTTAATATTTTGCTTGTCTTGGGGGGGGGCATAATTAAGAGACAAACAGGAATAGTGGAAGAGATAAACTTTCATGCTTGTATCGTTTATGAATCCATCAAATATATTTCCGCCATGATCATATTTACGCTGGCCCAGAAGACCACGTATTAAAAATTGACAAAATAAATTGAATAAAATTGCCTCAATTAAATCAAGTCGGAATAGCAGGCTAATAAGAGCTGAGAAATAGAAGATTTGAAAGGGGGTTATTTTTAAACTATTTTTCTTTATTTCTTTTACCATGAATTTTTATTGTGTTAATTCGCTTTCGTGTACAAATACATCCAAGCTTTAACAAGAGAGTCTATGTGCGTATAAAAGACAGCGTTTAAATGAGATTTCTTGTGAATTTTATCGTCTGGAGATAGATTTTTATTATTATGAATTATTATGATCATTATTATGATTATAATATTATTATTTTGAATTATTATGATTCTTATTCATATTATCGTCTGGAGATGGATGCGAAAAAGATTACAACGCAAGCAGGATTTTCTATAAGGCTGAAAATATAAGCAAAATAAAAACTAGTTGGGTTAGGTTTGGTTTATTTTACGGTCTATCAACCTCAATGGGTTTTTTTTTTTTTAATGCTGACAAGATTTTTATTGCTAATAATTTTTTTTTTCAAAAAATTTAGAACTGACAATATTTTTTTCTTCAAAATGTATTGCCGGTAATATTTTTTTTTTCAAAAATGTATTGCTTGTAATATATTTTTTTTTCAAAAATGTATTGCTTGTAATATTTTTTTTTTTCAAAAATGTATTGCTGGTAACATTTTTTTTTTTCAAAAATCTATCGCTGGTAATATTTTACCTTCAAAAATTCAATGCTGGTAATATTTTTACAATGCTACATTCCTGGTAATAAAAGCTATTTTTAAACTTTCATAGTCTTTTGACACCAATTTGGAGGTTAAATATTTGGCCGTAGTTGGGACTCTAACAAGTGCTACCATCCTGGATCAGGGTGGACCTGGGAACATTAGAAATTAAGAGGTTCTTCTACGCTCCTCAAAACCTTCTGATCAGAGGCCTTGCTGTTGGATGTAGTTTATCGTCTTACCCAGGACAGGGATGTAGTTTATCGGCATACACGGGACGGGTAAAAACTGAATACCAATACTTCGGTAAGGACTGAAAACATAGCACGGATAAAATTAAAAAAAACATTAGATGGATCAAATTCTCATTCAGTTGCTTATAGAATTAAAAAATAATCGAAACGAAAGGAGAATAATCGTGTTATATTAGTTTTGTTAATGTAACACTCTCCCGACACTAACACTCTATCAATAATACATATATATATATATATATATATATATATATATAAATATATATTTAAAATATATACATATGTGTATGTTTAATATATATATTTTATATATATATATATATATATATATATATATGAAGAAATGGACAAAGTCCGACAATTTACTTAAATACTTGTATAAAAAAAAAGAACGTTAAACATAAAAAAATGTCTTTAATAAATAAATTGTCGGACTTTGTCCATTTCTTAATATATGACGTCATTTGTTTACATTTGATACGCCAGAGCATTTATGATTGTACGAGATTCATGGAAGATTGAAGTTTATAAGCAGTAAATTCGACCGAACGCTCCACTGTGGCCGAGTCGGTTAAGGCACGTCAGCGTAAATGACGGTTCCGTATAGGATGCAGGTTCGAATCCTGTCAAAGGACGAATATTTTCTATGAAAATTTCTCGGACATTCAGGCCGGTAAATGCTATTTAATACTGTTTATTATAAACAGAGCATTTACTTAAATACTTGTATCTATAAAAAAGCATGTTAAACATAAAAAAATGTCTTTAATAAATATATATATTTAATATATATATATTTAAAAAAAGGTAAGTCACTGTCTATTGACAATTTCTTTTACAATAGCAATGATAATTGGCGATGCGCGAACCAAGTCCCTCTCCTTTTTTACGTTTTCGAGTTAAGTCGTTTGAAAATGGGATCACAATCTTCATTTGACATTTTATACTCTTTTTTTAAAAAAAAAATGTTAAATGATGTTTCGTCCTTTCCAGTTCAAAATTCATTCAAATTAATACATTGTGACATTTTCCATTTTTTTTGTTGTTCTTTTTACTCTAACATTACGACTTTACGACTTATGTCAGAGAGAACTCTCTCCTTTTTAGTTTTTTTTAATTGACCCAAAAAGTAGTTGTTTTGTACTTTAAATAAGAGAAAATACACGATTGAAAAAAGTGACACATGATTTTTATTAGAAATTTTATTACGATAAAAAAAGCATTTATGATTAAATTTTGCTCTCGTCAAAATATCCTCCTTTAGCTTTTATTGCTGCAAGACAAATTTGTGGGAATCGTTGCAAACGTTTCTCAAAGTATAGGTTTGATAATTGATTCCATTCTTTTTTCAATGACTCTAAGAGCTCTTTAACGTTTTGTTTTCACTCTTCTGTCAAGTTCACCCCATGCTAATTCTGAAGGTGACTTCTAACTTTTAAACTGTACTGGATATATTTGGCGACTTAATAGGCCGTTGATGAAATTTGAGGAATACAAAGCTGACAAATGATAACAATATTGGCATTAAGTTTGGTGATATTTGAAGCACGAAGAGAAATAGTTTAAAGTCAAAATTTTCGGACACGCCTGTCTCCTTTTTTCAACGAAACGAGCAATAAACAAAGTTGGACTTACTCTTCCATGGAATGTTGTTGCTGTTGCTTAGAGCGCGCCCTGTGAAAACTGTATTCTCTTCAGTGCTATGCGTGATACAACCTTAGGCAATCATGTATCATTCGATACATGACTAACGAGACAGAATTTTTCCCGCAGGAGGTTGCCATTTCTTTCTGCGGTAGATCAGATGCTATCCAAGGCTATATAACCCGGTCTGTCATGCTATTTTCCAATAGCTGGGGGGGTGGAGAAGAGAATTCATACCTTTTTCCAAGGGTATAAGCACGTAAGTGAATATAATAGATTCGACTGGAATTCGAACTCGGCTCTCCGATTCCACAATCCAAACCGCTATCCATTACTCCACCGTAGTAAACCCGAATCCCCGTTTCGTCCTTTAATATATGATTTCATATTGGAAATATATTTTAACTCGTATGTTCAGCTTTCTTATCGGTTTTTAAATGAAGACGCAAAAAGAACGCATCTGATGTCATCAATGCTATGGAACGGTTGGTTGAAGTGTTCAGCGAAAGGCAAATTGTTGTTTATGTCTTCGATGGTTTTTTTTTTTAAGGTTATGTCACCGTCACCGAGTGTTTCAAGTTACATATCTTCTTCAGACTTTTTCAGACTGTTGATCACGCCAGATAAGGCGATCTCCCCCAGAAACTGTATCTAAGTTTCGCTCATTCTAGTTTCAGCATCAAGTTGAGCTCCTTGAAAAAATTTATTGAGCACCTACCTGAAACAGGGATTAGCTAGCCACCATAGGAGAAACGTATACTGGATACGAACGGCCAACATATATATATATATATATATATATATATATATATATATATATATATATATATATATATATATATATATATATATTAGTACATATACGCGTACCTACATTTTTGGCGTGCGACTACAGTTTCGCTGGGTGGTGTACCCAGTTCGTTAGGCGCGAGACCCTGTGTCTGACGTATTGGGAACACCACCAAGCGAAAATATAGTCGCACGCCAAAAACGTAGGTATGCGTATATGTATTGATTAGTACATATCTTTGATCTGTATAACTGCATTGAACACTATTACGTTTAGACCTCATGTATAAATTTAATCTTTATTTATTTGCTTGCCTGCGTGTGCAAACCAACACACGCCTACTTATATTTGGCCGTTTCATTTATCCACACTACAACTATATATATATATATATATATATATTACTGTTTTTAAACTACAATTCTCCATGATTTTCTCTCGTACATTCATCATATATACAATAAAATCGACGCTGCTAACCGAAACACTCCTCTGTAGCTCAATCGGTAAAAGCACATCATGACGGTTCGATTCCTGTCGGAGGACGCATATTTTCTACGAAAATTTCTCAGGCCGGTAAATGTCGTTAAAACTGTTTATTATAAACAGAGCATTTACTTAAATATTTTTATCTATAAATAGAACGTATAAACATAAAAAATGTCTTAATAATATATATATATATATATATATATATATATATATATATATATATATATATATATATATATACTAGCAGCATGGGCCTGGCGTTGCCCGTGCTTGGTTCAAAAATCGTACGACTCATACAGCAATCGCTATCACTTGACTTAAAATATTTTTGCCCTTCCTTGCCTTAAAGGAGTGCCCTTTGCCATGTTGATGTTGCTACATGCCTTACTACTTGCTTCACACTGTGAATTTTTTCGAAGCTCTATACTAAACATTAAATCTGTTACGAAAAAAGAACTAAACAAAATGAACACAAAACGATCAGCTTTAAAAAAGGACTCGTAACTGGAAAAACCGAATGAAAAAAGAATGTTAACAACAAATACTTTTTCACGCCCAACCCAGTTCTGCGGAATCAGAATCAACGTTGAGTTTAAGCAAGCAAATGAGCCAATTGGAGTAAAGTGCCATGCAGATTTATTTTTTCCCACTTGTGACGAATGCAGCTATCGATTTTTTTTTTGCATGCTACTTAACATTCGTGTCAGTCAGTTGTTGGCTCTCACGCTGGCCAATAGAATCTTCCTGCCTATTCGTGGCAGCCAGCTATAGGCTCTCACTCTGGCCAGTAGAAAATGGCCGCAAACTACATGAAAACTGGCGTAGAAGCATGAAAAAATCGATTATTTCCACTATCGATGTGAGTTGGGAAAGCAAAGTCGGTCTTGCCCTTCCTGGTAACTTGGAGCATGTGCATGTAAATTTTGGTGCAAATCCGTCGAAAATTGCGGCCGTGCATTCGTTACACACACACACACACATCGTGGAATTTATAGATAGAGATATTCTTTATTTCTTTCTGGGCGAATCATGTGTGTCCGTGCGTGTTTGTGTCTATACATTTATAAAATATGAACTAGAAATACCTTAGAGTTAAAAGTAGTATAAAAGTATATTGAAAAGTAGTATTTAAATTTGGTGTAATTATAAAATTGCAACATTTTCTGCCTATCTTTGACGATTGTTGACCCTAGGGGATAAACTCCAGTAATTAAGGCACTGAGATATCATCACTTTATATTTATTTAATCTTTACACAGTACTGAAAATACTCCCTCTGTTTCTTTTATTATAAGTTTGCACTAATCAACACATACACACACACACGCGCGCGCGCGCACACACACAGATAGATAGATAGATAGATTGATAGATAGATATGCGTGTATGTGTGCGCGTGCGTTCTTGTGTGTGTGTATTAACAAATGACACAAGAAAAGAGCAACTGTAAATTTCTGAAATGTAGCCAGCGTTCAATTATACGACATTTTCTGTTGCAAGCATGGAATTCAGGATTTATAATCCGATGGTCAAATAGGCACTGTCAACCATTTCAGAGAATAGTTGGAAGGTCACCGAACTCACAGCGGGGCGTCTTCCTTCAAAGTGAAAGCTTACAGTTCATTGAAGATGGCTGACACCATCTTCCTTCAAAGTAACAATGAATAGGTCACCAAATGGATCACTTCTTGAAAAGATGGAAGTCGATAGGTCACCAGCCAGTCGACAGTTGTCTTTCATCAGTTTTTACTTTGCATAAACAAGGTCGAGTGGTGCTAAATTGTTATTTTTCTGTCTTTGTTAATCGAAACAGAGAGAATAATCGTGTTATATTAGTCTTCCTAATATGACAGTCTGTTTATCAATAATATATATATATATATATATATATATATATATATATATATGAATGACAGTTTGCTCTATCAATAATATATATATATATATATATATATATATATATATATATATATATATATATATAAATAATAAATCCTAAACATTTTCCTCAACGGTAGCAAAACTCAAGTTTTATGACCAGCGTAATTTACAGGTCCTGAGCATCTGAAGATTGTGTTGGGCAGAAATTTCAGAGTTGTGCTACTAGTGAGGAAGTATGTTCATAATTAACATATAATTTATAGGTGTATTATTTTAAATCGAGCACTACTTATTTTACTTCGTGCACTACACGTACACACACACACACACACACACACACACACATATATATATATATATATATATATATATATATATATATATATATATATGGAGGAGGGTTGTGTCTGTGTGTGTATGTGTGCTTATTTCTGTGCGTGTGTCTGTCTGTCTGTCGGTATGTGCTTGTGTATGTGTTCATGGGCCAAGAAATAAAATAAAGGAAATTTTTTTTCTCTTTTTCTTTCAGATTTAACAACTTAAGTCTTTAGCAATTTCAACCAAGGAAAGATAAATGACAAAACAACGTATTAATGTTTCAGGAGGGCAATTGTAAAAATTGTTCGTTAATTCAAACAAACTCGGTCGGTGGCAGATGTACAGACACCACTGCGTGCTCATTTACGTCGTTCAGCTGAAAACGTTGCTGCAGTGCACGAGAATATGGCCGAAAATCCAGACCCCTCTATTCGTCACTGCGCGCAGGGGCTGAACCTCTCCACGACAACGTTACATCGTTTCCAATTGCACTATAGGTTGGCGGATTATGTTGACCCCAAAAATCGCGAAGTGTGCAAAATTCTTTTCTGTTTGAACGTCCATTTTCGTAATAGGCTTTGATAACTGTAATACGTTGTTTGATTGTTCATCTTTCCATGATTGAAATTGCCGAAGACTTACGTTGTTAAATTTGAAACAAAAAAATCATTAGACGCTTAAAATTAATTAACGTTTAAAATCGTTCCAAATTATTGACCACACTATATATATATATGTGTGTATATATATATATATATATATATATATATATATATATATATATATATATATATATATGCATGCTTGTGTATGTATGAATATATATATATATAGAGAGAGAGAGAGAAAGACAGAAAGCGATATCATTGTTGTTGTTGCTGTTGAAATAGTTTAAGTGATTTTCTGTCAAATTTCAAGGCCTCAGACTGCAAGCACTTTCAGCAGGATATATGTTGCGCCTATTTTGCAGCGTTCTTATGCTGGGTGGGATTCCAGTGGAATCAAGGTGTTTTGGAGAATTTTTGGAATCGTGCCAAGTTCTCCAATAACAAGTAGCACATCCTCGGCATGTACATTTCTCATTCTCTCAACACCTACAATTATCACTGAGTTTTTCACAATCTTTTCCACTTAGTGATTTCCAAGGCATACTACATCTATCAGCATGCACTCCTGGGACCATTTCATGATCAATGTTACACTTGCTATGAGGTGCTTCATTACCCTGTCGGTTTGAATTATAAAGACCCACAGGAGTTTGACTTGTTCATTTCCCAATTCTATTATTATTATTATCATCCGTTGACAACACTTAAATTCGGGCAGCTGCAGATGTTCATATTTCAGGTGCTCCCCCACACCAGCTTAAAGACACAAAATTCTCCTCAACATATGATATGTTCCAAGCGGGTCTGTCATCTGCAAATTCCCAATGTCAGGTACTATAAAGAATATCTGAATTCATTGCCTTGGCGTAAAAACTTTT
>CAHIKZ030000006.1:2575000-2605000 GCA_903632075.3 Acanthosepion pharaonis | reverse complement strand
TCTGAAAACGCAGAGGGAATGAATTCAGTTAAGTTAGTGACTTTTAGATATTAAACAATTTGTGGGATGGATTATTATGCTGTTACACGATTGGAACAATTTTGCTGTTACACCTGGTATATATATATATATATATATATATATATATATATATATATATATATATATATATATATATATATATTTATATATATATATATATATATATAAATTATATATATATATATATATATATATATATATATATATATATATATATATATATATATATATGCATATATATGTATATGCAGCGACAGAGAGGTGTCATTGTAAATATGTCCAAGTGTTTTCCGATGATTTTATTAATTTGATTTACATTTTTGTAAATAAAAAAATATATTTTAATGTACCTTTTCCACTTTAGATCCTTGCTTGTCACCATACACTATGCTCGCCAGTTCTAAAGACACAAGTTGAGTGTCACGAAACAGCTGTCATTTTTCCAAATCAGGCAATTTCTTCAAAATCCTCTCAGGCTACTTTTAATAAATCTAGTTTTTAAATTTAGATGCAAATTTAAATTTCATTTTTTTTTTAAGTCTCTTCAGGAAGAAATAATCTTTCTTTTTTTTTTTTTTTTTTTTGAAAACTTCAGAACGTCAATTATCATGTCTAGTGATAAATTCTACATTATGTATGCATATATACGTATGCATTTATATAAATGCCAACAGATGCACACATACATACAGATATGAGCATATCAATGTGTGTATATACATCAAACACTATTTCGTTAACATCAGCACTCAATGTGCAATATATATATATATATATATATATATATGTATATATATATAAATATATGGATATAAATCCGACAATGTATATATGAAATAAAAATACAGAAAAACAAAAAATCTGAATATGCATTTATGTCGTGTTAATTTAAAATAAAAGACGTCGGACGTTTTCTATTTTATAATCATCATTATGTTTTCATTTAAACATATGATGATTATAACATAAAATTTAACGAAAAAAGTCCGACGTTTAAACTTTATTTTAATTTTAACACGACATAAATGCATATTCAGATTTTTGTTTTTTTTCTATTTTTTATTTTATATATATATATATATATATATATATATATATACATATATATATAGAACAGTAAGATTTATCATCCGGTTTTCTTTGCAATTATTTCTATTTAAAAAAACAGTGCTCGATACAAACATTAATGCAACAGTTTAATCATGCTTTATCATTTCTATCTTGATATCTGACAGAAGCTTATATATATATATATATATATATATATATATATATATGTGTGTGTGTGTGTGTGTGTGTGTGTGTGTGTGTAATTATTTTCTTTTTAAAAAATATGATTCCATCGCGACACTGAACATTTTTTCAAAACTGAATCTAAATTGAATTTTAAGTTTTGAAACAAAAATTTTCTCTGTCGCAATGGAATCCTATTTTTAAAAAGACAATTATATATATATATATATATATATATATATATATATATATATATAAACTTCGTCAAAAATCAAGATAGAAATGATAAAACATGATTAAAAACAAAGAGACGCAGATTAATTGTATGTTTCATTGCTGAGATACGTGTTCTTTTTTGATAATGCCAGCCTTATTAAAAAAAGTACATAACTCTTTAAAGAGAAAATATTATGAAAATATATTTATAGCAACTTAACCAACTATTAATACACGTTCAAAAAACTACATTACATGACTATTTTTTCTACAGATCTATTATTCATGAATCTAACGTATCTCTTCCGAATACATAAAATCAATATATTTACAAAATATGCACGAGATATACTCTAATGAAAACTTGTTCAAAATATTCTACAGCGTCTCATTAAGCTTTAACCGCATACTTTAACATCCAGAATGTTTTCTTACACTTATTTGAATATTATCTGTTACTTCCTTATACGTGACATGCATCCAATCAAAAAATCCTATTGCATCTTACTTTTACATAGCGTCGATAATGTTTGCCACACATATTTAAACGTTATCTGTCACGTCAATACACGTGACAGGTATCTAAGCAATGAAATAGCCTGATACAATATAAAAATAATCTGAGTCTCTTTGCTTTTAATAGTTTTTTTCTTGATCTCTGATGAAGATTTAATAAAGTGAAATATGTTAGATTAAGATCAGTTTCCTACTTGTTCGTTTTCCTCTCTTTTTGTCGGATTCCTATCTATCTATCTATCTATCTATCTATCTATCTATCTATCTATCTATCTATGTGCGTATCTGTATGCGTGCGTGTGTGTGTGTGGTGTCTAAAAATTGTATAAACTCTTTTACAGTGTATAGCTCGAGTCAAATTGCTTTCTTTTCAGATTTACATTTTAGCCTTACTAATAATTTCCAAGGTTAGATTTTTAAAAAAAAGTGTTCTGGTCCGGTTCCTTGTACCACGGTGATAGTTCAAGGTAGAACCAATAAAGAAGAACTCGAACACGGATATGGAATAACACAGATATATTACAAACATGAATATATACAGAGAAGTAGAAAGTGTTAGTATGAACAATCAGGTTTAGTAGAAAGAACAATGTAGTCTCGACCAGTATCACTATTCCAATATCTTGCAGTAATTGTCTGAACGCGACTCTGTTTCGGACTGTCTCTGACTCGACTCTTGACTCGACTTGAACTACTGATTCCACTGACTCACTCCTTACCTACTCCTGAGGCGCAGTATTTATTAAGTATGGAATAGTCCATTATTATTATTATGGATAAGATCCCATAACAAAAAGGAAATTTAATTCTGAAATGCTACTGAAAGTACCAAAATGCAGTTGAAGTTCTAAAGGCAGTATCAATAAAAGTTTCATTCCAATCCACTCACGAGGCTTATAATCTCACGAATTGGAGAAGAAGGCTTTGAAAACGAATTAGACAATAAGGCTTGGAAAACTTCTACTTATATCACAGTCCATATTGAGGAAACGAAGGACAGAGAGAAACAATCGGTAACCTGCCTAACAAACTTGTGTAATCGAATGTCAGAATAAAAAGAAGCAGGAATAATGCTTAGTTTTACAAAGAATTTAACCTTTTAGAGAGCCACTTCCGGTTAGCTCCATTCCTAACCCTGGAATTATCAATGTCTAGACTAAACTATGCTCGACTATATTCAGGGAAGGGATTACTTTTGGCAATATCATTAGCCTAAGTTTTGAGTATGAATCAAACTAATCATCCATATTCTTCATCTTGTTCTGGGTTCAATTGTCAGGTGCCTTGGCGTTATATAATTCTAAGCGTGGCTATCTGTTCGACCATTATTAACGCTCTTGGCTCAAACCTTGTATCATCAAACATCGTCATTAAATAACCCAATCGTAACATCAGGCGTTTATTCATTTTCCATTGGGTTTCTACCTTATTGAACTTCTGTTAAAATAGTCTACGCTTTGCAAATAAATATCTCAATCCGAATTCGTTGACGAATAGAAATTTCAATACGAAGCCATGCAGCTTAAATAAATCTTAATTATATAAGACGATATTGTGTTGTTGTTTTTTTTTAAATATCGAAGAGTTTTCTTTCCTAAAACACCGTAAATTTGACACATGTCAACTGAAGAACGAATAAAAATGAATAAAGAAACAAAGAGATTATAAAGTCTGCAAAGCAATACCATATACTTAGACACATAGTTATATAGATAAACTTAGGATATAGTTTTTGCACATCAAATCAATGCTAAGCCAAAAAAATAAAAATCAACAAAAATCACTGCCAATAGGTATGAACTGAAAACCTTGGACTGCTTTACCAGTTAACGCGATTAGGATACAGGTGAAAAAACTTAGGCAAATAAACAATAAAAATGAATCAATAGGTAAAGAAAAGAAAACAAGTATTTATTTATTTAGTTATTTATTGCATATCTACAATAAACTTTTCCATTGCTCTTAATATATGCAATCGTTATCTCTACTTCCTTAGTTTCTTTCTCGGTAACGTTTTTTTTTTTCTTTTTTGTTATTTGGGAAAATGTTAATCTTATTAAACAATGTTATCAAGAAAAATTCGGGGTTTCTCTGTTGTCCATAGTTGTCAAAGATCTTAAAATGAAATTTCAGCTTTGGGGAGCACGGAAACTACAAATTAAATACCATTAAAACTTACATAGGATTAACCTTTTCCTTGTTGAATGTATTTCTCAATTTTACCAATTTTTAATTGTTGTGATATCTACCTATGCTAGCCCTTGTATACCGTATATATTGAGGGGGGATTATTTTCAAACATCTTATGGCAAGCGCACTTTTTATTCATGAATTTATTCATGTAACCATATGGGAAGTATATGAGAATAATCAAGAACCTATACTTGTATCAATCAAGCTTGAATACGTAGAGAAACCGAGTACAGTAACTATACAAAAATAGAAAGGGGTGAAAGACAAGGATGCGTCTTCTCACCGGACTTATTCAACCTATAAAGTGAGGCAATTCTGAGAGAATTAGAAGTCCTATCAGGATTCATTATTGGCGGCTACAATCTTAACAACATAAGACATGCAGATGACACAGTGCTGACAGCAGACATAGAAAGGAAACTACAAGAACAACTATAGAACGTAGTGAAGGAAAGTGAGAAGAAATGATTAAAAATTTGTCAGCAAAAGGGAACAAACCATCATGCAAATTACAAATTAGAGATACCAAAATCAAACAATTACAACAATTTAAATATCCGGGACAGTACGATACTGAAATGCGAAGGCGCATTGAACTAGCGAATGATGCTTTCAAAATGTTAAGCAAAATATTAAGAAACCGAAAATTTTTGTTAGAATCAAATAAATAAGTACTGTGTTCTTACATAATATAATTCCTCATATGCCGGCGAATAGTGGACATTCTCCTCACAGATGAAGAATAATGTTGAAGCAAGAGAAAACAGGTTGCTAAGAATGCCATAGATCGAGCATGTGAGCAATGACGAAGTTTTAGATCAATTCGAAACAAAAAGGACACGTATACTTAACACCAGAAAGAGACAGTTGAAATTTCTGGAGTATATATGAGAGAAAGGAGTGATTGGAGAATCTGAAACTCACAGGACAGTTTAAAGATAAGGGGGATAAAGGAAAGCAAGGCCCAACCTACCCGGCGAGCTTGAGTGAATTGATGTCGGAGCAAAGTTTGGGTCAGATGGCAAAAAGACAACAGTTATTAAGAGCTACAAGGGACAGGAATTTGTGGGGAGCCATGATCGACAGCGTTCTAAAGTCTTACGGCACAAAGAAGAAGAATGTTTATTGCTAGGAACAGAAACAGCCCAAGCTGCAAACTAGGAATTGCTGTTTCCAAAATCAACCAAGTACAAATATTTAAATATCTGCGAAGTGTTTTAACAGCCGACAGTAAAATGTGACACGGAAATTATTGGAATAGCGAAAGCGGCTCCTCAAAAGCTAACAATGTATTAAGAAACAGCAAAAGATTTCGTTCGAAATAAAATCTGCTGAACTATTATGTAATATCAGTCTTCCTATATGACGGTGAATGAGGGATAATCTCCTCACAGATGAAGAAATGACTCGAAGCAACAGAAACGTGGTTTTTCAGAAGGATGCTGAGAATACCATAGACCGAGCATGTGATCAATGACGAAGTTTTGGAGAAATTCGAAACAAAAAGGACACGTATTGTTAACATCAGGAAGAGACAGCTGAAATTCATGTAACACATAATGAGTAAAAAGAGCTTGGAAAATGTGTTACTCACAAGACATATTGAAGCCAAGAGAGATGAAGTTACAAAAATAGAGTTCTACAGAAAGTTTCTGAGTATGCCAAGGATCGAAAATGTGGGCAATGACGAAATTTTAAAGAAAATGGAATCAAAAAATTACTTATACTTAATATTAGGAAGAGAGAATGAAGGGGTACATAACGAGGAAAGATGGCTTGGAAAATTTGATACACACAGGACAGACTTATAGCAACAGAGATAGAGGAAAACAAGTGTGACACTGTTTAGCGTTTGCCTAACTAATTAAGCGTGAAAATTAAAAGCGAGAAATACTTAAGGCGAGAAGAATCTATCACGAAAGACATACTGAGCGATGTTATTTTTTTAACAAAAGAAAAGTGGTAAAGATTTTATTTTCATTTGCGAAGAAAAGTATTTTTTTCGCAGAAGATAGAAAGTTCGTAAGATCTCGGATCTGTCAGAATTAATTCATGCCATGTCGCGGCGAATAAAAGATAGCAATCTCCCCATGGCAATAATGAAAATTTCAAATTGGTCAAGTGGTTTACAAAGAGGAATGCTAGAAGATAATCAGAATTGGGTCAAGCATGCGACCGAGAAAAAGATCAGCTGAGACCACCCCAAAGAAAAAGGAAGGAAGAAAAGAAAAAGGAAAAGAATAAACTATTAACTATCTTTCGGAGATATCATTTGGATTTGGAAGGGAACCACCTGTTTATGTCCAGACCTTGCCATGATAAAAGTTTGTTACCTGGACAGCCTGTTGGCGACAGAAGTACGAAGACGTTGAGGAACACAAAGAGATTCACTTGACCACCCATATAATCACTTGGCGAAAATCTTGTTGATGAATTTCAGATGACATCCAGTTAAGATAGGGATTTAATGACCACAGTACGTGTCGTGGGGGGTTCTAGTCGGGGAAAAGAAAGAAAAGAAAAAGGAAGATAATTTTTTTTTCTTTGAGCGATAACTGTAAACTGAGGCCAGTCTAGCCACACCCACGCTACCGAGCGTTCATTGGCTGAATGGTAGCGTGAGCGATGGGCGAAGGTAAATATATGAGAAAGAAGAGAAAACCTATTGACGCCTCTGAGGGGATTGGTGTGAGATGTCAATATGAGAAAGAAGAGAAACCTGTTGACGCCATCTGAGGGGATTGATGTGAGATACCAATATGAGAAAGGAAGAATTTGGGAGGACAATTCCCTTAAGAACCCCACTAAAACAGAAAGTAATTGACTTCCAACAATGGGAAGTGATAAATTTTCCTGTCCGAAAACAAAGAAAATCCTTATTGCGGATTTGGAATTATCGAAGAACCCAAACCACGACAGGCACCCACCCGGTTTTGGTCGGGGTCCATATAAACGAACGTCCCGAGTCGCAGTTGGGCAGTGGCAGGTGGGCAGACGCAGAGAGAGTTACAGCACAGACAGAGTTGAGCTGTGAGCTCGGAGACCAGCCTCGCAGGAGCGGACTGAAAGATTCCACGCATTCCGACTTAGACTTCTAACCAAAAACAATTTTTTTGAAGAACGACTTAGATTCACACCACCAAAACAGGTTTTACGAATATCGCCTGAAGATACCAAAAAATAGTTTATTGAAAAACAACTTAAGATATTAAGACTCGCCTAACAAACGCAAAGTGTCACGTATCCATAGAAGCTGTCTGGGAGAAAGACTCAGTCCTGTATTCCGCAACCAGATATAAAAATACTTGTTATTCTTCTTTTTTTAACACATTTGAATCTTTCGAGTTGTTATTTTATTTTCTTTTACACATACTTGTGCGGTGTCACCTTTGCTCGGGTTTGGCTTGCCCTACGGCCCGACGACTGAATGATTTCGTCTACCTAAGATCAAATCACAACGTGGGTAGGTTAGACTAGAAATCAAAGCAGTTACTTCAGTAACCAGACGTTGGAGGCGATCTGGGAACGACAAAGCTGATGCCGAATCTAACCAGATTTCCACCCGAATCAGCCAAGGGTTAGATCGTCACAGGACAGCACGGGAGAGGCACAGGATGACGTCACACAAGGCATAATCTACCTAGCGAGCTTGACTACATGGATGGCAAAGACGAGTTTAGGAGAGATAACAAAAGGGCAATAAATTGTGGAAAAGCCATGATAACCTACGTCCTGAAGGGGCACGGCAGAAAGAAGAAGATTGCACTAACCGAATTCCCACATCGTGATCAGGGAAAGATATGTATTGATATGCATATGGGCAGCTGTTAGTGCTATTAAAATCATTGGATTTTTTATTTTTAACCCGTTTCAAACTCATCATCAGTCCGGAATTCCGAACATTTAGAAGCCATGCTAATTTTTCATAGTATCGAAATTCTATGAGATTAAGTGACATCATAATCGTCATCATCATCAGTCTCATAACCGGATGCAGTTAAGTCGCTACGCATCTGACCACCTGACAGTCTACTTCTTCATTTCTTCGTTGTGTTCCAATTCCCCGTTTAATAAATACAAATTGGGCATTTATTTCAAATACGAAGTAAGCTCTATAATAACGTTTTTTAGTAATAAAAAATGGTCGGATTAAAAATAAAACCAGCAATTCCTTAGTAACTGCTTGAAGTTTCAGCTTGTTTCACCTTTATATTCTCTGACACTACTGCATGGAATCGAGTATACGCAGTTCTTGGTCATATTCTCTCACGTGTTAGGTATCATTCGACTGAGATCCGTAGAGTAGAATATCGTCTGAATATTTTCACGTACGAGAAATAACCGAGAAATGCTAAAAATAAGAACTAGATGATATCCCTAGACACTGGCAGTTGAGTGAGAACAGTCTCACGCGGAGATTAAATAAGGAGATCAGATCAGAATTCCGTATAGGTCACCCAGGTCAACAGCCAACTCTGAGCAAGGCCGGAGGGCGAAAGATCCGATAATAACAACAAAGATGATGATAATATTCCGAATAGAGTGTAATAAAGATAGCTCCTCCAACCAGAAACTCAGTCAGTGATATACAACGTTTAATGAATAAAAATGTGACGTCTGTTTCAAATGAGAAATACCAGCTAAATAACGTTTGATGTAATACGAATGTGGGATTATAACAAATCTATTAATTCCGCACATATATATATATATATATATATATATATATATATATATATATATATATATTGTCATGGGTCCTTATCTATAACTACAGAATGAACTCTTCCTAACACTATGTATACTACACCTCTCAAGAGAGAGGATCGAATCAATCCGAGCTTTTCGGCTTCTCGAACTCTCTGCAGAGAAAGGAACCCGGACGAGGTTCCGCCGAAGGGCAGAATCTCGTTCGGGGTGAATGACTCCGCCGAAGGGCAGAATCTCGTTCGGGGAGGTTGACCTTGTGTCGCATGCAACCCTCGATCCAATCGTTTATACGGTCGAACTTATTCTGAGCAGTCCCAGACGAGCTTTTCAGGGAGCCGAGCCTTTACGGGCTCGGGAAACCCACATTAAACTCGGCCTTGTGCTACATGCAACCCTCGTGGGTGGGGTGGCTAGATGCCGAATCGAGTCGAGCCGATAGTAGTTCACTCCAAACCAGACTGACAGTCATACTAACACCTTCCACATATTGTATTACTATTTCGTGTAATATACCTTCGTTATTTCTACTCTTGGGTTCGTGTTGTTCTTCCTTGGTCCTAACCTGGAGCATAACATATATATATATATATATATATATATATATATATATATATATATATATGTGTGTGTGTGTGTGTGTGTGTGTGTGTGAAAAGTGTATATAAATATAAATAAATATATATATGTATAATTATTTATATATTATATGCGGGGTACTTATATATATATATATATATATATATATATATATATATATATAGAGAGAGAGAGAGAGAGAAAGAGATAGAGATAGATAGATTCATTGATTGAAATGTAATAGGAAGGCTGAAAACATCAGAGGTATCAACAACAAAAATTGCTCAATACAAAATTCAAAGTCGAATATGTTGAATTAAGATACGGCTAAGAAAATGGCTAAGATGCCAACGTACCTCAAAACCCTGGTTTCGATGTAACCTACCTGACTATGAAGTCGAAAACCGGATTACGAGGTAGGCTGGTATCCTAGCCATTTCTTAAATGTGTGTGTTTTTACATATATATATATATATATATATATATATATAACTAGACTCGTTTCGAAAAAAATCCTCAATTTTGATTTGCTAATCAAATCAATCTCGAGGGAAAAAAGGTTTTAAAAAGAAAGAGCTACAAACATGAACTTCTGCCGACAAAAAAAATTGCACAGATGCAGATATGAAGCCCAAAGAAAAACCCCGATATGAGTAACAACTAACTAACAAAGAGCTCAATACAACCGTAGAGCAGACCTAGATACACCTACCTAGGTTTCACCTAAACGGATCGTCAGGAAAGTTTCCTGACGATCCGTTTAGGTGAAACCTAAACAGGTTTGTTTATCTAGTCACTAGGTGTATATATATATATATATATATATATATATATATATATATATATGCTGGAATCTCCCTTCGTTTTGGACATATGTGTGTCATGTAGCTCCGTTATTAGAACTACTCGCACATATGATTGGATTATAGTGAGGAAGCATTGTGCAGAATCAACCATATTTTTTGAAAGAACTGAATACAGAGAAGTGGTGCCAGAAGATTCCCAAACGAAAGTCTATCGAATTCAGAATTGTCCTTCTCCTGGAAACTTCGACACCCTGTTAAGATATTTATCCATAGGGGGGAGGGGAGAAAAAACAGTTTCATAACTTTCCCGATTCCACAATCCTATGCGTTATCCACTACTCTCCTCTGCCCCCTCTCTCTAACTTTCTCTCTCCATATATATTGTTATGGGATCTTACCCATAATAATAATAATGGACTATTCCATACTCCAATACTTCAATAAATAAGAGGTCTGTCGTTCACTTTCAGCGGGTTCGGTTTACCTCTCTGTCTACGGACGGAGAGAACCCGAAGCAAAGGGCGGAGTCTGTCGTTCAGCCTAATGGCTCGAACCGACAGTTCGACTAAATATAGTCTGTCGTTCACTTCTGAACCGACTCGGTTGAACTCTCTGCCTTCAGATCCCACATTAAATAACCGGACTTGTGCCACATGACTGCCTCAGTGGGGGGGGTGACGGAATATCGTCAGTCGTTCACATTCTGACCGGTTGTTCGGTTGAGCTCTCTACCTTTAGGTGTGGAGGAACCCGAAGGAGGCTACGCCGAAGGGCGGAGTCACCTTCGGGGTGGTAAACAGGCCCTGAACCCGTTTATACGGTTTCAATGGGCATATTTTTGGGCCGAGCCCACGGGCTCGGAGATCCCACGTAAAAAACCGGCCTTGTGCCACATGAGGCCCTAGTGGAGAGGTGACTGAATATCGTCAGTAGTTCAAGTCGAGAGTAGTTCAAGTCGAGTCAAGAGTCGAGTCAAGAGTCGAGTCAGAGGCAGTCCGAAACAGAGTCGCGTTCAGACAATTACTGCAAGACATTGGAATAGTGATACTGGTCGAGACTACATTGTTCTCTCTACTAAACCTGATTGTTCATACTAACACTTCTAATTCTCTATATATATTCCTGTTTGTAATATATCTGTGTTATTCCATACCTGTGTTCGAGTTCTTCTTTATTGGTTCTACCTTTTACTATCACCGTGGTACAATGAATCGGACCGTAACTTATATATATATATATATATATATATATATATATATATATATGTTTATATATATATATATATATATATGTTTGGTTAAATGATTTACAAAAAAAAAAAGAAACTATGTATGTTTGTTCTTGTTTTAATCCTTTCAAACCACTAATCAATTTCTTGGTTGCCGTAGAAAATTGATTAAGAAATTTTCATTTTCCCATGTAAAAAAAGAAAAAATAATTAGCATTTTTCTTAATCTATTTTCTACGGCTACCAATAAATTGATTCGTGGAATTGAAAGGATTGAAACAAAAATAAACAGATAAAGTTTTTCTTCATTATTTAACCAAATCTACTTGAATTACAATACGCTGCCTAAATACACAAATTTTAATATATATATATATATATATATATATATATATATATATATATATATATATATATATATATATATATATGTATTGATTACTTTATTATTTGTTGTTGTTGCTTGTTATTAATGCGTTTGCTTGTGTTATTTGTGCATTCGTAATCAATTAATTTGTTTCTATTTAATTAATTTGTTTGCTTATTTATTGGTTTGGATTATTTTATTTTACTTATTTACTTTTATTCATTTATTTTTATTTTTTGTTTATTCTTTCTTTATCTTTTCCGTTCGTTTTTACTTTTCGATTTTTAAGTAACGTCATAAAAAATTGTTTTCGTGTTTGCATCTTGAAATGAGTCCTGATTGTTTATTTAGCAATTTGTTCTGGTCTAGGAAGATAATCCAAAACTGTAAGCTCCGTCTGGAGAAGAAAATAGCTATAATTACTTTACCAAACTATCACAAATTTCTAAATAAACGACCAATGCTCATCGAAAAATGCAGACACACACAAAAAAACAAATGATGTATTTTTTTATTAATCCGATAGATTTTCAATATTTCAACCGATCGTCATCACAAATATGAGTATCCTATATATATATATATATATATATATATATATATATATATATATATACATATATGTAAGCAAATATATGGATATAGATCCGACAGTATGAAGAAAAATATACTGAAATTTTTCAAGATCAGCGTTCCCACGTGACGCCGACGTGATCATATTGAAACGGAACGCTGATCTTGAAAAATTTCACTTATCTGTTTTAATTAGTTGTTCTCTTATGTCCATCGTCTTTTCATGTTGAATTAAATATAGTCTTATGTTAATTATGTTTTATGAATATGTCCTGAGGATGGTCTACTAGACCGAAACGTCCGACGTTGACATTATATTAACATTAAAACAGCACAATTGCATATTAGGATTTTTGTTTGTTTTTTCCGTATATTTTTCTTCATATATATATATATATATATATATATATATGATAAAAATATAATAAAAAGGCTTAAAAATTAATATTCCCTGGTCATAATTTATTCCATCGGAATCGTAAATACGATCCAATTCATCAGACCTACAAATTCAAAAAGAAAACAGAAAAAAACAACTCCGGGAATAAAAAATAAAATCTAGTGAGAATGTATGTATGAGAGTGTGTGACGAATCTTAGAGTAAATGAAAGCTATAGGGAGGGGTAACAGACGAGAGAAGAACAGGAAGGTCTAAAGATGAAAGAAGGGATTAAAATTTAACAGAGAGATGTTTTAGAGAGGGGAGTCAAAGACGGTTTAAGTGAGAGAAATATGAATATTCTCGGATGTCTAATACATTAAAGATATACCGGAAAAGATACATTTTGTGGTGACATACACACACAATAGACGATTTAATCTTAAAGATCAGAAGATGAGAGAGGGAGAGGAATATTAGTGTTTAAGCCTTTTTATTATATCCTTACTCTGTCCAGGACATTGAGTTCTACCTGGATTCTATCCTCTTGGAATTATTTTCTTATACAAATATATATGTATGTGTATGTATGTATGTATATATATTTATATATTTTAGATATATGATTGCATATGCATGTGTATATTAACCACTAATATATATATATATATATATATATATATATATATATATATATATATATATATATATATTCATATACATAAATTTATATATATATATATATATATAATAATTAAGTAATTCATTGAGTCTAGAAGAAACCTCAACAGAAAGCACTGGACGACCATTTCGTCCCTATATTTAGGACTCATCAGCAGTGCGCATCCACTACCGGGAATTGAACCCGGACGCAAATGTCATACCAGCTGTACCAAATACATAAAGAATTAGACTCAATTAAATAACGAATTAGACTAGATGTAGGGCCGGTCCTCACAAATTCCATAGTGGAGTTTCCATTACCCATAAGTATGTGCCCTCGCGACAACTATCCCCAAGCAACTCCATCCAGATCATTGGAAGCCGGTTCAATCTAAGGTATAGAAGTGATAGAAATTATTAGGAGGATTTGAGATAATCATATTTATGTAATTCATCGAGTTGAAGAAGAAACCTCAACAGTCGTTTCATCCTATATTTGGGACTCTTCAGCTGTGCGCATCCACTACCGAGAATTGAAACCCCGAACAGTTACGATATGAGGCAAACATCATACCAACTGTACTAACAGGCCTCAGAGGTTACGAATTAGACTCGATATTGCACCGCTCGTTCACTTATTCCGTGGTGGAACTCATCCAAGTTCCCTTACCCATAGGACTGTGCCCCCGAGAGCCACGACTACTATCACCAAGCCGCTCCATTCAAAGGATTAGAAGCCGGTTCAAGCAATTATATACAAGTGAAAGAAATTAATATATATATATATGTGTGTGTGTGTGTGTTGGGCGTTGACTTAGACGTATAACGACCTATATGTAATTCTATTTAAACATGTGTAGCATAAATTTTCTTATTGAAATACATATTTCGAGAAATAAATGGAGCCGAGAATATTTCAGCACCCGACAACATAAATAGCTTTGTGTGTGCATTTCTAAGACACTTATGTATTTGTCATCCTAATTCGTTATAGATAAGGGTATATATATATATATATATATATATATATATATATATATATATATATATATATATATATATATATATATGCTGCTACTGGGAAACAATAATACAAAAAGGGTCTACAATGTTCTCTGGTATAAATATATTATCAACCAATCAAATATCGAATTTCAATGTTTGTTCTCCCTAGTTAGACTAACCAATGGGCTTTTCGCAAGAATCCCGCTTGAAGACATATACACATTTCCTTTCGTTTTTAAATGGCTCTTTGTGGAACGCTTTTATATCCATCGACGAAGACATATTTAAAAGCTTTCCCGCGGGGACCTTTATGGACGTCTAGCGCTTCAAATATCTTAAGGCTTATTTGAAAATTCGTCAGTTGAATATATTAGAACCGAGAATCCAAATAAAAGGGACAGTTAATTAGTTAATAGCTAATTTGGCAGATAGCTTGTATTCGTAATTTGGCGCACGGTATAATTATAGAGAATCCAAGATTAGGAAACAAATCGTTTCAAATATATTGTTTTATGTTTATTCTGTCTATGTTTGTGAAAATAGATTCAGGTTGTAAAATAAGAGAAGAACGAAGAATATATATAAAAAAAGATTAATGATTCTAAAGGCTGTAATAAAAAAAAGGAAAAGAAAAAATCTGGGGAAGTAAAATTGAGGTAATTTTATTTACAAAGAAATACAGGATCAGGAAAAAGATATAAAAAATTAAAGAAGAAAGTGGCAGATTAAAAGAAAAATGAAGCAAAGTAAAAATAGAATAAAATATTTGAAAAAATAAATGATTAATTAGATAATGGAAAAAAAAGAAGACCAGTGGAAAAAAAAAAATTATTAAAATAATAAGAAGAAAAATCGGAAAAGAAAAATGACGGTAAGGAAGAAGAAAAGGAATAACAGTAGTAAACCAGGCAATGAAGGGAATTGGAGGAAGAAAAAAGGAAGAAAGAGAAAACAAAAAGGAAGTTACAGGGGTTAAAAAATGATAAAAGGAAGGAGAAGGAGAAGGAAAAGTCGTTAAGCGAAAGAGAAGTTAACTGATTTACGTACTAATATTAGAGCTGAGGATGAATAAAGGAAGAAAAATAGAAGAAAAAGAAGAATAAAAGGAAGATGGAGGAAATGAAAGAAGAATAAAATATTTAAATAGTTTGATAATAAAACCGTTAAATAAAAACCGTTAGCCACAAATAGACGTTGTGATAAAAGAAAAAATTTAAATAATTTAAAAAGAAAAAAAAAGACGCGAAAGAGAAGAGGAAGAAGTGGAAATAGAAAACCTAAGATTAAAAAAAGTACAAAAAAGATTGGTAAAGATAATGAAAGAGAAAAATAAATTAAAATGGAAAATAATTAAACATGAAGGAATTAGTGAACACGATCAAGAAAACGAAGCTTCAGCCGGGACTGAGATATCGTTCTTGAAAACCTTCGAATTGTTTTTGGTATTACTGCAAAGTTCGGTTTAATATAACAGCGATTAACTTTCTGTAAACGAAAGAATAGAATCCAGAATAGTTGTCATAATGGAATCATACATTCGTATCACACATAAAAAAAAAACCACAATCTGAAATCAGTGAAATTAGAGGTTCCAACTTTAGGTCCACCTACCTATTCCCACGTCATCATTTCTTATGAACAATCAATTTTTATTGCCTTTAGACAACTAAAACATTTCAGTAATCATTTCACATAAAGCGTGACAACAAATACCACTAGAAGGCAAGGGGTTACTGAGAATGAAAATAGCAGAGAAGACAATAAAAGAATAGGTATTAAGAAGATAGACGTTCACGATTGGCATAGATTTTAAATTTTCGAAGAGCATACAGAAAGTAGTGAGAGAAATCGGGTAAAGATTAAACGTCAATGACAAGAAGACTGATTGCATGGCTGTTAGCAAAAGGAACAACTCAACATGCGATCTAAGAATTGGTTATACCGAAATCAAAAAAGTATAATTTAAATATCTGGGAAAACTTCTAAACATAGGAAAGTGCGATACTGACATCAGAAGATGCATTGGGATAGCGAAATATGCCTCCTGAAAGCTAAGCATAGTATTAAGAAACAGAACAGTTCCGTTAGAAACAAAGTAAAGAGCTGTGAACTGTTATGTATCATCATCATCATCATCATCATCATCATCATCATCATCATCATCATCATCATCATCATCATCTACCATCATCATCTTCACCACCACCACCATCATCATCATCATCATCATCATCATCATCATCATCATCATCACCACCACCATCATCATCATCCTCATCAGCATCATCATCATCATCATCGTCATCATCATCATCATCATCATTCGACCGTAGTCAGGATCATTGAACCAACGGAAACAATTCTCTCTTTAGCTCAATGTTTCCCACGTGGGGCATGGTATTATTTTCGTGGGTCATGAGTAGGGTGTGCACCTTTCGGCTTACTATACCAACAGAATAAGGGGACAATTCGAGAATGAGTTATTAACAGTGAATTGTTTTGTAGTGAGAATGAGTGAGAGTGTTAATGTTAATCCGTGTTAATACATACGATGCATATACGGTATGCATACATAAAAAAATATTTCATATGTATGTACGTATATGTGTAGTTTATTTAATTCTTGTGTATATATTTAATTCTTGCATGTAAGAATTAATTATTACAAGGCTCACCAGAATTTTGGAAATACCAAAGTGAGGCATAGCTCGAAATCGATTCGGAACCACTGCTTTAGCTGTAGAGTATGTACTACGCCAAGACTATAGAACCCGGTCCTACTGTTTACCCATAGCTGAGGGAAGAAGAAATGGATTCATATGTAATATCAGCCCCGCAACACGGCAGTGTATGATGGATAATCTTACCAGATGAAGAAGGGACTTGAAGAAACAGAAATCCGATTTTACAGAAAGATGCTGAAAATAATATAGACCGAAATTCTGGAGACAAAGGAAACAAAAGAGACACTACTACTTGACATCAGGAAGAGAGATTTGAAATTTCTAGAGCACGTAATGAGAAAAGTGTGTTTGGAAAGGATCAAGCAGGCTTTTTTACATGTCAGGTGCCTATGAGGTGCAAATATGCACTTGTTAGCTATAAGGTTACTTTCAAGGTATATCCTCTGATGAACCTGGCTTCTCTGGTGTGAGATTATTTTGGCTTCTATTAAAGGCAACTTAATACATATTGCGCTGATCAAAGATCAACTTCTCTCAGCAAAACCGTTCGTTAGTGACATTAACTTTGATTCTTACCTCTGGAATTTTTTATGGATTCATTTTCTGCAACTTATCATTCCGTTTAAGATTATTTAAAACCAGAAGATATTTTGGATTTTTTAAAAGATAATATTGTCTTAGTGATACAAGTCTTACTAATTAACCTATAGCTTGAGAAGAGGTGGATCCCTACATTTTTTTTTAAGTGTATTTGCACGTAAGTGAATATATGAACTCAAATGGATTTGGAACTCGTCTCTCTGATTAAGAATCCCAAACCATTGTCCACAGCAGCATCCGTACATTCATACAGTATCTGGTATTCCCAAGAGGTGACCCACCTTGGTACTAGGTGTCGATATTTCAACGTGATATGTCCGTAATCCCTTATATCTCTGGGTCTTCAGGGCAAAAAAACACAAATTACATTAACAATGGACGCAAACCAATGTAAATTTCGAAATCTGAAGGCATGGACCGAACCCAGGTGTAATGGTTTTAAATAAAATATTAAAATCCAAATAATTTTAAAACCGAAAGATATATATCACAGATAATAAGTAGAGAAAAGAGAATGAAAAAACAAATAGGTGAACAGAAAGGAAGTAAAAGTGAAAAAAATAAGAACAGTAAATCAAGAAATAGCAATACAAGGTCGACTTTAATGTGAGGAACACGAGTGAGTACACCCGGGACAAGGCCAAAAATTGGCCAGCTCTCCGCAGCTGTCGGTTGCGCTGACATCGGTATGGCTACCGATTCACACTCTCTAATGCAATCACGTGGGTACAGCCGCCCGTAGCTGTTCCCCGGAACCTAGCACCTTTCAGTATTTTTTTTCGAGCTGCATCTCTGACCGTGGACAAAGATACAATTGAGCCTCACTCTAATATCAAGTAATAATAATGGTAATGCTAATATTAGCCGTTTCCTTATAAGGTAATATTCAACATTCATTAACCGCGCAGCCATCGATACTTTCGCTTCAAATTTATAAAAACTTTCTGTTTAAACTAATTTTTAGCACTATAGGTTTCTCAGTTCCGGTAAAGGTTATTGCTCTTTCTAGTATTTTTTAAATCAATTCACCCCAAGCAAGGTAATAATGTCACTAAGACGAAAGGATCTACTAGGAGAGAAAGAGAATGAAAAGACTTTAGAAATAACCGGAAAACCAATAGGAAACAATAGATAAACCTCTACTCCTGTTGAAAAACCGGAGAGGAGTTTCAATCGGACGATAGGGGAACCTCTCTACTCCTGAGGGAGTGTTTCGTCCTAAACTTTTGTTTGATGTATAGTGGAACATCAACATCTTATATCATTGTTTTCTGTTTGAATACAATGCGCCAGCCATTTAATTATTACTGTTGTTGAAAGTCCGCATGTGATGTGGTGTCTGTTATTTGGTATTGTTCTTTATGACTTTTTAACGAAAGAATCCGAGGTTCGTAGAAATATGATACTAGTTAAGACCTATCAGATTATTCGCTCTAGCAAAATTGTAATCAAATATCTGAGAAATTGGTTATACACATCTGACCGTGTAGATAATAGAAAGTTGTCGGGACCGGAGAAGAAGTCTCTTATATCCGGGTTTCTCTTATATCCGGGTTTGGTCTATTTTATATACATTAACACAGGCTCTAATTTGGAACCAAAGAAAATCTCTCTTATATCCGGGTTTCTCTTATATCCGGGTCTCTTATATCCGGGTTACACTGTACTACATAGCAATTTTTATTTCAATCTCTGGGCTAGGTAGTACAAACTCAGACACAGCGTTGGGAAATTAAATTAGCATATTCAATGTCTGAGCCCTTTTTTTAAAAACATATGTGCTATATGCCATACATAAATACAACAATAAATAGTATGTCTTATATGCCATCAAACAAGCAATATAAAAATGTCCCTTATAGGCCATCAAATGCATCACTAAAAGTGCGTCTTATATACCTTAAAATACAGTAATAAAAAGAGCGGCTTATATGCCGTCGAATACAAGAATAATAAGGCGTCTAATATTCCGGCAAATTAAACAATAAAAGTTTGACTTATATGCCGGCAAATATAACTATAAAACTGCGTCTTATATGCCACCAAATACAACAATTAAAAGTGTCTGCTATATGCCGTGCGTTATATATTTTTAAAATGATGAACAAGGTCTGAAAGCCACTCGAGGTAGAGGGTTAAAAATTAAGAGGCAAAGTTTATGCGGATATATGGCGGGGATGATAACAGTTGACATTAGATTTGAACACGTTAAGATCGTAGTGATCAAGGCGTCTGTTCCATAAGGCAGCGGTTCGTGGGAAAAAGCTGCCCGAGTGGAAGTTACATCTCACCAATGGATTACGAAGGGAATGAGGATGGTTCTTTACTATGTGCGTAGTAGGACCAGTTTTAACCCTTTATATTAGAACTGGTGGAGCTGATGTAAATCGTCTGAGCCCTTTCCAAGGAAATAGCGAGAGAGCTATGAAAGAAAAGGTGAGAAAGGCGCTTTGCGGGTGGAAAATAATATTTCACTGAAAAGAAGACGCTTTTGAAGTCTATCGAGATTAGAAAATGAACAGTGGGTAGATGTTGCCCATATACGACAGCAGTATTACACATTTGTCTTGATCTCTCTCTTGTAAAGGTAGAGGATATCACGAGGCGTTAGATTCTTACTGGAGCGGTACAGGGAACCCATCATTTTTCCAGTATCTTTAATTCGGGGCCTTTTTGAGGGAACAACTATTCATCGTAATTAGTATTAGGTTGGTGCAAAAATAATGACGTAATAATGTCGTTTTTTCACGTTACGTCAAAAACGACATTATTACGTCATTATTTTTGCACCAACCTAATATTAGTTCTTGGTCTTATCGGCGATGATGAAATGTAATTGTGACTTATAACCTCTGAAATACAGAAAGATAAACGCGCGACTTATGTTCCGTCAAATATGGAATTCCAAAAGCCTAACTTACTTGAAGAGCGACATTTTAGCGAATTCATCTTTGAGTTTCAGTTAACAATTTTGACCAGTTTCAAAGGATAGTTTCAATTTTGAAAGACTAGCTGAAAACAGAACACTCTACATAAAGAAAATAATGACAGAAATCCACAAGTGGTTAGGCATTCATTAAGAATGAAATTTGCTGCACAAACGAATACTTCTGCGAGCAACCATACAGTAATTTAATAAGTCTAGCTTCTCAATGGCATTTGAAAGAGCCTGGCATGATGGTCTTCTTTACAGGTTGAGTGATAATGGTATTGATGGATACATTTTGGAATGATCCAATATTTTTATCAAATCTTGAAATGAAAGCTGTCTTGAAAAGCCACTCTTCTAGATTTTTTTTTTTTTACATTAATGCGGGTGTTCATCAGGGCATACTTGGACCCACGTTGTTCCTAATTTAATAGGAGAAGATAGGTTCGCCTATCGTCCGGTTCCAACTTCATCACGGTCTTTTGAACAGGAATAAAGGTTCCTGTTTAGGATCGGATTCCCACTTCCTTTCAAAATCCACTTCAACTCTATACTCCTATCATCTCGGACTGAAACTAGGGCTGATTATTTATTTTCTTTGATTTTCCCAATAGAAGTAGATAGGTTCGCCTATCGTTCGGATTGCACACCTCCACGGAATTTGAACAGGACTAGAGATTTATCCCTTGTTTTCTGTTTAGGAATGGTTTGCCGGTTGCCTTCAAGGCATATTTTCACACTATTTCTTCTAATATTTCCGACTGAACCCTGAAATGTTATTCACTAATTAAATCTTGACTTCTTCAAGTATAGAGTTGACTGTAGTCCTTCTCGCATAGCCCCAGGGATTTCACTTTCCTTTTCTTATACTAATAAAACACCACACAGTAACGTTCTGCCTTGAGTGTCTCTTGGGCCTTGTATTGGGGGAACATTATTAAAAATTTCACCCGAAACTGATTTCAAGACACAATTCAGAGAAACTGTTTTACTAACCATGCTTTTGATGCCTTATATTATGTCAACCATTTTCCACAATGTCGGAAAGTCTGAATACTGAAAAGAAAAATATAATATTTGCGTTTTACCTTGTTGCCTCTCTAGCTATAAAAGACAGGATGTGTGTGTGTGTGCATGTGTATGTAACGAATGCACGGCCGCAATTTTCGACGGATTTGCACCAAAATTTACATGCACATGCTCCAAGTTAGTGGGGAGGCCGAAACCGACTTTGCATTTCCCAACTCCCATCGATAGTGGAAATAATAGATTTTTCATGCTACTACGGCAGTTTTCATGTAGTTGTTAGCCATTTTCTACTGGCCAGAGTGAGAGCCCATAGCTGCTTGCCACGAGTAGGCAGGAAGATTCTATTGGCCAGCGTGACAGCCAACAGTTGACTGACACTAATGTTAACTAGCGTGCTAGCATGCAAAAAAATCGATAGCTGCATTCGTCACAAGTGGGAAAAATTTAAATCTGCATGGAACTTTACTCCAATTGGCTCATTCGCTTGCTTAAACTCAACATTGATTCTGATTCCACAGAACTGGTTTGGGTGTGAAAAAGTATTTGTTGTTAACATTCTTTTTTCATTCGGTTTTTTTCCGTTACGAGTCCTTTTTTAAAGCTGATCGTTTTGTGTTCATTTTGTTTAGTTCTTTTTTCGTAACAGATTTAATGTTTAGTATAGAGCTTAGAAAAATTGGCAGTGTCAGATAGGCAAGAAGTAAGACATGTAGCAACATCAGCACGGCAAAGGCACTCCTTTAAAAAACGCAAGGAAGGGCAAAAATATTTTAAGTCAAGTGATAGCGATTGCTGTATGAGTCGTACGGTTTTTGAATCAAGCACGGGCAACGCCGGGCCATGCTGCTAGTTGTAGATAAATATTGTAGAGTTAAATTAAAGAGTTTGCATTTAACTACAAGAAACACCGGATATGTTTATAAGCGATATTTTTGTCCAACAGATTTTTCTCTATAAGATGACGCATACTAAGAATTGGAGTATTTGTGGACAGAATGAATTGAAAATAGGTAGCAATGTTTGCTTTGTATGCACACTCATTGCTTACATTTCGTTTCCTTTTCATTTTCCAAATATCGCATGGTTCCAGCATAACCAGACATGTTTAGAAGCAACAAAGTGAGCAGTGACGTCTTTGTTAGAGCATTGTCTGAAGACTTGGCAGTTATCCACTTGATAATGATATAAAGAGAAATTGCTTTTCTTTCCCGCAACACGGGAGAAAACTTTGCCATTGTTTCCTTTAAGTACTTATCTTTCTCGCTCTCTATTTCCATGTATTTTTTTCTATTTCTCTTCGACTTTAAAGAGCTACAATAATGCAATGCATCGTGATGCATTGCTTGGTGAAAATCTTCTTCAGGTATTGTTGGGTTTCCTAAACGTAATGGGAAGATTCATTTGGAAACATCGAAAACTATTTCTTTTCTTTTCATTTTGTTTTTAATATACACTTCAGATTTTACTGGTTTCTGCGTTTTTCGTTTATGTTGTGAATCCTTGGAAGTTCTAAACTAGTTGTACTTTTTAAAATGGTATCTATAGTACGTTTTCCACTGAAACACATTTCGTCACACCCATTTTCAAGCAGCCATACGGACTGATAGGTAAAAGTATTTGCACTCATGAATAGTGAGCGGTGCTTAAATACTTACAGAAAACTGTATATATATATATATATATATATATATATATATATATATATATATATATATATATATATATGTGTGTGTGTGTGTGTGTGTGTGTTTGTGTGTGTGTGTGTTTGAGAAACGATTTATATATATATATATATATATATATATATATATATATATATATATATGCATGTTTCATTTTTTGCGACAAAGTGTGTAGAAACTGTCCAAATGTTTTTTAGTTCCGAGCGCTTTCGGCTATACTTTTAGCCATTATCAAAGATGATTTTATTTTTCAGTTTAATTGACTGTGTGCGTTATCTGCATCCTTTATATGGGTTATAGAGGGGTTTTATTTCCCGAACACGGTTAGAACATTATGGCCTAGTTCGTAGTTATAATTGTTAAGCGTTGGCGTTTTCTTTTTTTATTATTAGGGCTTCCATTATTTTTAATCTTTTTTTACAAGTGGATGAGGTTATTATGTTTGAGTTTTCTACTGGTCTCTGTTTCGAATGGCAGGTTTGTGCGTGTGTTTAAATGGGTTCTAATGGAGGTCTCTTCAGATAGGTGTAAATATATAATATATATATATATATATATATATATATATATATATATACACACACACACATATATATATATATATATATATATATATATATTATAAAGTATATCATTGGTGTATACGGATTAAATTCTAATAACCAACAAATACTATTCTTAAAAGAGTGCTCAATATAGAGTAGAGCAAATATAATTATTTATTTGAGAACTATAACATAAATATGTTATAAAATCGCTACATTCAACACCATCAGTTGAAACAAAATGTCTATTTTTGTAGTGATTCTATAACATATTTATGTTATAATTTTCGAATCAATAATTAAATATATATATATATATATATATATATATATATATATATATATGTGTGTGTGTGTGTGTGTGTGTGTGTGTGTGTATTATACATTGTTCTGGTATTAATAAAACAGTGCTCGATGTGGTACAATAATGTTATTCATTATATATCAAAAAATATTAAGAACTTATTAATAAATATACATGTATTAAGTATATATTAATAAATATACATTAATAAGTTTTATAAAAAGGAAGATAAGAACTCGGAAATGAAGCCTAGGAAATAGTCACTGATCTAAAAATGGATGATAGGCTTCACAAATTCCACAAACAACAATCATTTATCACAGTTAAACCCCACAAGGCAAATCTTCTAAACAACCCTCAATACTGATTACTCAATCCAACTAAAAATAATATCGGTACAATCAGCAAAAACATCCTTGAAGGAGCATGCAATTGCACCGTAGATGCTTCTAGGAATTAATCAGTGACATAAGGCAGCAGAACCCATGAATGGTTTACTAATAAATAAAGGAAGAATGAATGTATATTCATCCAATTCGATATTTGTGACTTTTAACAATCCATCACCGAGAAACTGCTAATGGCTGCTGTAAATGTAGCAAAAGAATTACTGTCCTAATAGCGATCGCGAAATAAATATCATAAAGCAAGCGCAAAAACCTATACTATTTCAGAATGGTTACCTGTAGACCAAAAGAAGTAACCCAGTCCACCAATAAGGAACTATTTGATAATAATAAATTTAAATATATAAAGGCTTTACAAATAAGCAAAAATAAAGTAAACACTTAAAAGAGTGATTAAAAAAAACAAAGAAGGTAAAAATAAGTAGAAATACCGTAAGCGTAAAATTATATGGTTAAATTCCCCTTTTAATCGTAATGTTAAAACTAATATCGGAAGAATTTTCCTGTATTTAATCAGTAAATATTTTAACCATTAACCAACACTAAAAAAGATTTTTAACATAAAAAAGTTGCGTTAATAACGCAGATAAAACCATATCCCAGCATTATGTTAAACAAATATATTTCCAACAAAGATTTCTAAAAAAAAATGAAAAAAAGAAAAAGAAAAAACTTAAATAGTTATAAAAATGCAACTGCCGAAAATGTGATCTGTCTCTTAAACCGTCAATGCATGGTTGATAATATTGTATACTGAGCGAACATATATTCCGGTCACTCGGTTAAATTTTACTGTGGTCCCACTGAAAATTTGAAGACATTTCGTTTTTTACCATCAACAAATAACCTTAGGTCATATAAAATACAAAAAAATCACTGCTCTCTCCAAATATCTCTGTCAACTTAAGAATGATGGCATCTTTACTATCAATCAACTAGGATATTATAACAAGAGCGAAATCTTATAAGGGGAACAGAAATAAATGTAATTTATGTCTTGTTGCAAAATTGGTTATATTAAACACTTAAATAATCCGAGATTATTAAACAAAAGAAATGAATTGATGCTTAAAACAGGCATGAAAATAAATATCTGCTTAAATAAATTGATCCAGATTAATTTTTAATATAAATTACCGTTTATTTTTATTACGGTTTGTTTTTGTTCATATATATATATATATATATATATATATATATATATATATATATATATATATATATATATCATACCTACGGACGATAATGGATATGTCCCCATTACATATATACAGTAGTAACTACTGTATGTTTTTCTGCAGTCGGTGATTCATTGTGGAATTCACATGACTCATTTCTAGCAGTTGACTATTTCTTCTACGCACCGCTGGCGAATCTTATATGTGTTGTTCTTGTCCTAAGTATTATCGTTCATTACCAACCTTCGTGTCATTATTCTATTCAGTAACAGCATTTTGGCGACGAGGTTTAGCCAAAATTACAACACGCACATGCACACACACATATATATATATATATATATATATATATATATATATATATATATAACATCAATCAGTTAAGTGACAAACTTTTACTTATATATATATATATATATATATATATATATATATATATGTATGTGTGTGTGTGTGTGTGTGTGTGTGTGTGTGTGTGTGTGTGTGTGTGTGTGCAAACGGCACCGTCAAATTTATCAATAGGAGAGTATAATATGACCGGATCTCTGGACTCTCTCCAAATGAACTGAAATACCGTAACTGAAATATAGATGCCTTACTCTATCGGTGTGCATCAAGCACTATAATGAGGTAGCAAACTGTGCACGGAGAAACCTTTTAATAGAAACGGTATAATCGTTGGAATAATCCATTATATATTTAAAGAAAACAGTTTAAATGAACATATGTTATGCGTAACGAATTCAGTTTCATGCTTGATCTTCCTTTATAATTACGTTCTCGTTCTTTTTTCTGATTCCGACAGCCTCAGTCATAAGCAAGACTTAAATGCTGTCTCTTCGTTAGATATGATTTTGTTGGCTACGTCCTGTTTTTTTTTTCTGATTTTGCTTTTATTTGAAACACCAAAAAATGTCTTTGAAGTACATACATATATGTCTCTAGAGCTTTTGAAATCAATCAAGTGTACTGTGTCAACACAAGTATAAAATCTATGAAACGTTTAAGAAACTTCATTCGATATGAACTTATGAAAACGAATATCAGTAAACCCTTAAGATATTCTTCTTTCAGGAAAAGGAGACATTTTTTTGTTCAACAGTTAAAAAAAAACATTTTTTTGTTCAATAGGGAAAAATATTTTTGTTCAACAGGGAAAAAGAAACATTTTTTGTGGAAAAGGGAAAAAAAAAAACGTTTTTGTTTAACAAGGAAAAAGAAAGATTTTTGGTTCACCAAAGAAAAAGAAACTGCTTTTTAGACAAGAGTCACAGGCGATAAAAAATAATTCCTTAGAACAATTGAAATCATAGATTGTGAATGGATATAAGGGGCCTTTAACAGTACAAACTATTCGATATGTAAATGAGAACACTGTTGTTGGCGTTTTTGTAGATACTCTTCGTTAAGAGTTACTTTATGTTGCTCAATTGCTACATTGAATAATTGATTCGTTTAAACGATGACAGAGGAAAAACATTTCTCTCCGTAAAGATGTTGACTAATGATTTTCCTCTATGAAAACAACTCATCTCTAAATTGTAAACGTGACTAAGCAATTGATAATGCACATTGGATGGTATATACTTCTACATGTCATGTATTCACTTGACCTGTCATATTCAGACTAACAATCTTTTCATTTCAATTGTGCCAATTGTAAGATCACCACAAACTACTGCGAAATATTTACGGAATAAAAAGTAGCTTTGATATTTTTTATTTTGGAATGTGCTGTAGGCCTTGGAGATAGCGACGTGTCATAGAAATACATTCGATAATGTTAATAACTGAATAATGTCTTAAGTAAGATATGAAAACCATATTTTATAATAATATTCTGGATATTTTCTTATTAATTTAATATAATACAATAATACAAATCAAATATATATATATATATATATATATATATATATATATATATATATATATATATATATATATATATATATATATGTGTGTGTGCGTGTGTGTGTGTGAGGTCTATTTTCTTAATCCTCTCAAATTCTCTGATCGACTTAAATTCATTAAGGGGAGGCACCGTAGTTATGTAATTTTATTTTATTTCCTAAGTACATTCAATCACATCTTCTAGATCATCTTCTAATATATATATATATATATATATATATATATATATATATATATATATATATATATATATATATATATATATATATGGGTTCAATTGCTGTCGGGCCCATTACATTAACTTACGTGCTAATATATTTAAGAAAGGTAGTAATCCTCTTCTTCTCCCAGCCCACCTATAGGTAAATAGCAGCAGAGACTGAGTTCCGTAATCTTGGGTCTAGGAGAAGGAAAACTCTGAATTCAAACCGGCCTGAAGAGTGTTGGGGTCTTTCAGGCTATCTCGCCTGAGAAACACCACTTCTGCTGCGGCGGCAGAACATGAGGTGCCTCTACGACCCTTATGGGTCACGTGATTTGTGATATATATATATATATATATATATATATATATATATATATATATATATATATATATTTGTTTCACATTTATTTTATTTTCACTTTGTAATAATAAACTTTAGCGTTCCTAATGTTAATAAATTATACAAGCGGGATAGAAAGAGTTTTGTATTGGGTTGGCTAAAATATTTGTCTATTAATTTAAGTATATTTTCTACTTAATAACGGAAGGAATTTTTTGTCAACTCAATATATTATAAGTCACTTCTGCAAAATTTAACCTTGAGTTCAATCATGGACTCTTCCCAACAGGGCTTTCTAACCTTACTTAACAAACTATGTAGGAGAACGAAAAATTTGAATTTTAACCTGAGGAGGGTTTTTTGAAGCACTTATTTCTCACAGTGTTGCATTTCTTTGTTATTAGTTCTTCCCAAAAATGTAACTCGTTCAACACAAACATTCAACTGTATAAGCAAATTCCATGTGTGAACAGTCTGGGGTTTCAGTTCTAAATATCAACTGTTATAGGAATTTATACGTCGAAAAATAGGCAGGAGTCCAAGGAATCCGAGTTCAAATCTCACCAGGCTCGATTTGTTAATTTCTTTTTTTATGTTCTGGGGAAGTGATTCCAGGGTGAGGCATTGTTAAAAACCATACCAGAGAAATGCATGGAAGCCGTCGTTGGTTGTGCAAACATGAAGTCAAAAGAACTAGCCTTGTTCAAATTGCTGGTGGCGTCAGATACTCTAAGTTCCGCTCATCATGGATATGATCTGTCAGTGTTGTAGAAACAGGCGTCTGCAACAAGGATTGGAAAGTCACCCCAGCAGACTGCGCTGCTCCGAAACGAGTAGGTCGATAGATGTAATCCACAATTTTAAATAATTAAAATAAAAAACGGAGCGTCTATTTCAAATATGGTTATCCACTAGAAATAACATTTGAAGCAATAAAAACGTCGAATTAAAAATAAATCCATTAATTCTTTGGAAATCTCTACGTATGTGAGTGCGTGGGCGTGCGTATCTAGTTGTGTTTGTTTTTGGGTAATATGGAGAAATCAGAATTATTCTCTCTCTCTTCCATGTTTTCCTTCACACGTCAGTGAACAATTTGTCACATTCGCATTGACTATATTTCGATATACTCATTACCACAAAACACTATATCCGGCTTGTAAAAAGAAAAGAAAAAAGTAAAGGAAAACACTCACAGCGTACAGAAAAAGAGAAGAAGAGAGACAGCATTAATAGATGTATTTTGCTACGGAAAAGTATTAATAGACATCATTGTCGTTATCGAACTTCGCACCTAAGTGTTCATGATAGCGTTCTGAACTGACTTATCCACTGGCGTCACGGAAATGACAACCGAAGTGAGGTGAGAACAGGAACACGTGAATTTTTAAGCAAAAACGCTTGCAAGGGATTGTGTTCGCTTCCGAAGCGTCATTTCCCGACATTAACTAGGTCAGAAGGAATATATTTTTGACACAGAAAGAGTCGAGAGTAAAAAGCAACCGGAAGTGACTCCGTTTGCTATGAGGGTGACACCAGCAACAGCGTGACGTCGGATTCGTAGTAAAAGAGAGAATCCACTTCAAGACGAAACCATTGGAAACAGTCAAGATGTGAATCATTTACATTTTTTGTTTGTTCCTTGCTTTGTTTTATTATTTATTTATTTTTTTGTT
>CAHIKZ030000006.1:2557500-2572500 GCA_903632075.3 Acanthosepion pharaonis | reverse complement strand
CAACATGTGACACAAGGTCGGTTGTTTATTGTGGGTTTCCCGAGCCCGTAGCCCGGCCCAAAAATATGCCCGTTTGAACCCGTACAAACTGGTTCAGGGCCGGTTTTACCTCCCCGAAGGAGACTCCGCCCTTCGATGTAGCCTCCTTCGGGTTCCTCCCGTCCGTAGGAAGAGAGTTGAACCGATCAGTCGCTCAGAAAATGAACGACTGACGCACGATATTGAGTCACCCCCCCACGAGGGTGTCATGTGGCACAAGGCCTTTTTAACGTGGGCATTCCCGAGCCATTAGGCTCGGCCAAAAATAGCCCATTTGAACCCGTATAAACGGGTTCAGGGCCGAGTTTACCTCCCCGAAGGAGACTCCGCCCTTCGGCGTAGCCTCCTTCGGGTTCCTCTCCGTCCGGAGACAGAGAGTTGAACCGATCAGTCGCTCAGAAAGTGAACGACTGACGCACTCTCGCCAACTGACTGAGGCGCACTATTTATTAAGTATGGAATAGTCCATTATTATTATTATTATTATTATTATTATTATGGGTAAGATCCCATAACAATATATATATATATATATATATATATATATATATATATATATATATATATATATATATATATATATATATATATATATATATATATATATATATATACAAAAACAAAAGTAAATGTAGAAATTTGAAATCCGATGAAGAAACCGACTTGTATCTACATTTTAACGCTAGAATTATCCGTACCCCTGGCTACGAGACATATTCGAAATTCGCCATATTCTATGTGCCGTGCCCCACAGGACGTTGGCGATCTTGGATGGCCGAAATTTCTTATCCTTTGAATCTCTTAGAATAAGTTGCCTTTTTTGTTATCTCTCCTAAATCATGTTCTGCCACTCATTATACTTTGTGCCCCGATGTTCATTCAAACTTCATAACTTACATCCTCAGTCCATTAATTAAGCACCAAGGTATTGATATACATTTTACTGTAACGTACACCCTGTACGAGGTCCAAGAGACATTCCCGGTAAATGACTACAGAGTAAGAGGCACAGTTTATGGGTATATGTGGGGAAGTTTATCCTGAGACTAGAACAAGTTACGATTGTAGTCATCGGGGAAGCATCCTTTGGGAAATCGCTTGTGAATGTTAGAACTGGTGAAATTAAGGAATATAGTTCATTTGATCATTATCCATGGAAATAACAATAGAGAAGTGAGTAGGAATATTAATTTATCATTCATAAGGATGCAGAGAACTTTATGGATTCTATCGAAACTGGAAAACGAAGACTGGACAGCTCCTGCCCATATATGACAGCAGTACTCCATTTTCAGCCATATTTAACTTTGGTAAAGGTTACAGAATAGCAGGATTCAGGTACAAAGAACCGACTATTTATTCAGCATTATTATCGACGGATAGAATGTATTGTTCCACTTAGGGCTTGTTGAGTTTAAGTCCCGGTTTGCGCTCAAGTTACTGGATCTCCCTGAAGGAACACCCGTTCGTAGCGATCGGTGAAAATTCTGAGTCATCTCGGAGATAATTAAACGCCATTAGTTTAACAACACAAAGTTCTGTTGATTAGTGTGCAGATTTTTATTAGTATCATTGTATCAAGGCACTTTTTATTAGTTCATATATATATATATATATATATATATATATATATATATATATATATATATTATAAATTAATTGATTTAAAATATGTTTTTTCCGCTACACAGTTCTAACCATGTTTCAAAAATGAAAGCTAAAAGCTCAGAATTTATATAATAATAATATTAATGCTCTGTAAATTTACATTAAGCACTATTTTCTAAAAATAATATCTATAATAACACCGGATTATATATCTTACTGTTCTTTCTTTTTATATATATATATATATATATATATATATATATATATATATATATATATATATATATATATGCTTTTCAATTAGGATATATAAATCCCGACAGTGTTTTTAGATTTTGACAAATGGAAACGTTTCATGAAACAGATTTGATTGAAAATAGATTTAATAATGCATTTCACCTGTTATGGCTTCATCAGATCGGAAAATGGAAGAATGAAATGTGTGCATGTATATTTGTGTGCATGTGTATTTGTGTGTATGTATATTTGTGTGCATGTGTATATTTGTGTATGCTTAAAAATCTTAGTACTTTCCCTCAGCTGGCGTTTCTTGTGATTATAGAAGAAAGAAAATGTGTGACTTTTAAAAATTTGATATCTTTTCAGGACACATGGCACAGTGGATAAAGGCGTTGGTTAGATCCAGTGACAGGTCCCAAAGAGTGTGAGTTCAATACCCGGCTTAGACAGTGGAGAACTTGGAGAAGGGAATTAACAGGAAATAACTGACATCTATTAAACATGGCACGTGGAACTAGAACAGTCTACCCCAGAGAGCGAAATAAAGGGTTCAGTTCGACATTCCAACCACCTGAAGAAGGCCGGAGCCTACAACGGCCGAAACGTTGTAATAAATATGGTGACAAAGATGAGGACAATAGTCCGAATTATGTAAATAGTGTACATCATACCTCATCTCAGAAATATAGACAGTTACTGAAGAATTAGTATCTTTTCTTTACACTTCCTAGTTCGAGTCTAAAGTTGTTAATATATTTTCCTAGCATTTTATTTGTATCGAATTAAAGGCAAATCCTCCTATCATTATTAGAGTGGCTCAGAAGCGAGGAATTCATTTAGCCCTTTCTGAAATGAATCCAAGGCAAATCCTCATACAATCCTTCAGAATGGATTGAAAGTAAAAGATTTGTTTTTGTTCTAACCATGTATTTTCCATAATTTTTAAATGAGGATATAGAAAATTGGACAGTGTTTTTAATTTTTGATAAATGGAAACGTTTCATGAAATAGATTTGATTGAAAATAGATTTGATTGGAAATAAATTTGATAAAACATTACGCAATTTAAGGCGCCATCAGCCCCGTAAACGAAGGAATGAAATGTATGTATCTGTATTTGTGTAAACTTTAATAATATTAGTACTTCCCTGTATATATATATATATATATATATATATATATATATATATATATATATAGAGAGAGAGAGAGAGATAGATAGTAATTATTAGGAGGATTTGATAATTATATTTAATTAATTCAAATCCTCCTAATAATTACTATCTGTGTATATCATTGCTTGAACCGGCTTCTAATGCTCTAGAGTGAGCGGCTTGGGGAGAGTAGTCGTGGCTCCGGGGCGGGGGGCACAGTCCAATGGTTAGAGAGAAACTCAGTAGAGTTCCACTACGGAATATGTGAGCGAGAGGCGCTATATTGAGTCGGATTTGCAATCCCCCTCGTCACCGAGGCTCATTAGAACAGTTGGCATGATGTTTGCTTGAAAACCTAACTGTCAGGGTTTCAATTCTCGGTAATGGATGTGCACTGCTGATGAGTCCCAAATATAGGACGAAAAGGCCGTCAATTGCATTCTGTTAAGGTTTCTTTCAGAATCGCTGAATTAATTATATATATATATGATTAAACTTCATGATTTCAGATTTAATGGTCGTTACATTAGTTAGACTGCAATCACTTCGTTGACAGAAATTGAATTTAAATAGATATACTTTAATTTACACAATTATTATTTTATTTTCTCTCACACACACATATATATATATATATATATATATATATATATATATATATATATATATATATATATATATAGTGATTTCTTGATATGTTGAGTCATTTTGCAACAGGCATATTAGTGTATAATTGTTTGATATTTATGCTAGCCATAATTTAATTTTCCATGTTTATATTTCGTATCCTCTAGATGAAATCCTCAGAATGTTTAATGTGTGTTGAGTTGATAGTGCCTAAGTACAGAGTTAGTTTTATTGGAATCCATTTAGTTAATTTCTGCAATTGCAAAAATCCTAACTACGTTCTACAAACATATTGTCTACTAGACACACACACATGCATACAGCCCCTTACAGGCATACATTATCATGTGAATCCCGCATAGACAAGCTAGAATTATTATACACTTACATACATAAAACAATATTTACAGCGATTCAGGTAGGTTTGTAATCCATTAAGTTATTGGAACTTCGAAGAAACGTGTCGTCTCTCCTTGAATTCAGAACGCTACAAATTACACTAACGTTGGTCTAAAAACACGAATGCACGTGAAACATGATTAACTAACGAAAATCGAACAACACATAAGTAAAAATGCTAAAACATCTTTTTTCTCTCCATATTTCATTCTCTGATGAAGCTTTAATAAAAGTGAATCATGTTAGTTACAAACATTTCATATTTTTCTTATCATATATATATATATATATATATATATATATATATATATTTCGATAATATATATATATATATATATATATATATATATTATTATTATTATTAAATCAGAAATAATATGGTTCAATACTTTTCGATGTCAAATCGGAATTTCGGAATTTCTCAGTCATCACTCGTCATGAATTTCTATAAAATGATTGTCATGCTTACAGAGTGTCCATTTTAATATTTAATGATAAAATATTTTTCTGTTGTCTCTATAATCATTCATATTAAACATGATTCCTACTGATGCTTGTTAACTTACTAAACTGGAAATTGACATCAACAAGTATTAAACTTCATGATTTCAGATTCAATAATTATTACTTAGTTAGAATGCAATTATTTTATTGACATAAATTGTGTTTAAGTTTATAAAATTATTATTTTATTTTCTCATATATATATATATATATATATATGTGTGTGTGTGTGTGTGTGTGTGTGTGTGTGTGTGTGTGTGTTTGTGTGTGTGTGTAGATAGATAGATAGATAGATAGATAGATAGATAGATAGATATGGAACGATGATGTCGGAGTCAACGTACGTGATTTTTTCAGGGCTCTAAGAAAGCAATGTTAAGGAAAGTCTCGAATGTTTTTATTTTAATCATTACATTATTCTTATTATTTTTCTTCTTTATTATATTATAATATTTAGTTATGTTATTCATTTACAGTATTTAATATAGGTATTTTATAAATTTTTGTACATATTTGTAGTGGTATACAACGATTTTTCTTCTTTCTTTTTTATTTTAAAACAATTGTTTTATATTAATTTATCATATATATATATATATATATATATATATATATATATATATATATATATATATATATATATATTAAGATGCTAGGATTTTAATTGAATGATCTTAATTTTCTAAAATTGATAAGTTAAATTACTTCACTACTTGAAAAGGTCAAATCATTTCAACACTTTCTTTTTACTAATTTTCACGCAAATTTTGCTTTTAGAACACCTCCTTTTGCCATTTTCCATTGATGGTAGGCGTTGCGTGGGGTCACTAGTAAGAATTAAAAAAAAAACTTTCTAGATAAACATGTTTATGAAATGCATTCCTGACATCTAGCTTCGTTTTGTTTTCTCTTTTTTTTTCCGGCCGTACGGATGTGTGTTCTGATTTCTTGACCTTTTGCCGTTTCTCTTGCGTCGCCCGGCGAAACTGAGTTCTACCAAAATAATTTCACTTTGCTTCGCGCAGATTAAAATACTCAAAAATGGATTAATTTGGCTCCATTGCCCTCCTCCGTGCATCTATCAAGCCAGACGAGGCGTACATGTTTCTCCTTCCTGCACTTAGAGAATTCTTTTCCTACTTCAGCGAGTTTACGCATTTATTCTTTAGCTTATTATCAACCTGTATTGTTTATTTTAATCTTTTGTGAGATCTTTCTCTATTTTTTTTATTTTTTTTATTCTTTTCTTTTGTAATGGCCTGTTTTCAACTTGTCAGCAACGAGAAAGACATTCAGCTAAAGTTTAAAAGAAAACATTTTCCTTTTTATTCACACTTAGAAATTTGTGGACGTGTCTGTCTGCTCAGAATTGATGTGTTGTAAACAGAAGCCAAAGACATTTCGATAATTACCGGTTTGCATTTGCCCAAACGTTCGATATAAAGACCAGAGCCTTTCTTGTCTTTAGTTAACATTTATATATTTACTAAAACTTGCTTAGGATAAGCAACGTTGAACCTGGTCAGTACCTCTCCGGGTGACTCCTTGGCAATACTAAGTGATGTAAGCGAGGGTGTGCTCGTGGTGCAAGGGGTAACAGATCGGTATTGTAACTCGAGATACGAGTTTCAATTCCATTTGGATACGGTATATTCACTTACACATAAATTCACTTGGGGAATATATGAGGCCAGCTCTTCTCCCCACTAGCTATGGGTTAATTAGTAGATCTTGCATCAATGAAAATCATTATTTTCTCCAAATAATTCTTACAATTTAAAAAATATTTTTTTGCTTTAAATAGCCGGCAAAAGGTTGGCAAGATGTAAAAAAAAATCAATCAACATTGCTTAGTGTGTAAAAACGAGTATTGATAGTTTCGGCTGAGGAGGTAGATAGCGCCATGCAAATATTCCGATTAAAGCGAAATTTGTTATCCTAGAAAAACAGCATTCTAAATAATACTCTTTCTTTCCCTGGTTTCGAACCCTCATTACAAATAACAATTCGTAACGCACTCGACTATAAAATAATCCGATTTCACTTCGGCGTGGGGAAATGTTTGCCGATTCTAATACAGTTGACTTTACGACTGAGTAACGGATTTTATTCTCAGTGAGTACATGATTCAAAATACGATGCTTATCCTTGTTCAAACCTCGTGGACTGGCGCTAGGGGATCACAAAATATCTTACAACATAACAGAAATCGCACCAATTGAGGACTTCAGGAAGCAGCCGAAATTAAAATGTATATATGTAACTCGATGAGGGAATAATGACATACTCAAGATGAACTTTCCACACTACTTCAAACAAAAGAGGAAAAAGGAAACCACAATCAGTACTGAAACGAGCAATAACCTTAATTGAAAATCAGAAGCACATTTCCCTGAAAAATTGTTTCAATAGAAAGATTTTATAAATTTCAAACGAAAGTAGCACTGGCTGCTTGGCAAATAACTGCTGAATATTTCCTTATAAGGAAACGATTGCGATTAGCGTGATCATGGCCACATACTTATTAATTCACACAAAACTGAGTGCACACACACATACTCACGAAAAAAAAAATCTATATCTATAATTCTCAAAATGTGTGTGTGTGTGTATGTGTATGTGTGTGTGTGTGTGATCATATGTTGTTTATGCGTTTCCAAATTTCTCATCCAATTTCGATTCAATTCTTCAGTGCCGGTTTTGAGTCCATATTTTTGGCGACAATGGCTCTCCACTACTTCCCGTCCATGATAAGTCTCGGCAACATTTTACTGCTTACTATCCGTTCTTGGATATATATCTTTCATAAAAAAAACTTTAATAAACAAAAATAGTTTAAATTATTACAATAATATTATATATATCTATAATTCTAAAAGTGTGTGTGTGTCTCTGTGTGTGTGTGTGTGTGTGTGTGTGTGATCGCATGTTGCTTATGCGTTTCCACAGTTCTCATCCGATTTCGATGAATTTCTTTTTGCTTCATAGATAATTCTTCAGTTCCGGTTTTGTGTCCAAATTGTCTGGAAAAAATTGCAACCTTGAAGTTGAAAAATCGAAAAAACTGATTTTTTACACTTTGTGCAAAAATCAAAGGTCAAATTTAATGTCTGTCAAAAAACAGCGTACAATCAATTTAGAGAGTTGAAATCTAACGCAAAAGATTATTAGAATTATAAAATATACATATTATAAATAAAAATTAACGTTTATTATTAATATTATGACTGTCCATGGAAGAGGTTCCTTCTTTGCATGATTGAGAACGCAAAAGCGGCCCATTTCATGGACTCCCTCATTTGGGGTTGTGTCTCAGTTGCACCCAATTGTTGTTACTAATATTGATTTTCGGGTGGGATGACTTTAAACTTAAACTTCTTCAATTGAACGGCAAAACTTCCCAGTAATGAAACACCCGGTCGAAGACGGGTTATACTATTAGTATATTAATATAATCAAAGAGCTTTTATTGGTTGAATCATATAATGAATTCACCGCTGTAGCAACCAATAGTCTACCAGGATAAGTACCTCCTCATAATGACGTGAAAACAATTATTTTATTTTATTTTAATTTATTTTTTATTTGATTTTACTTTTTGGTTCTTTGTGTGTATGTGTATGTATGTGTATGTGTGTGTACGTATGTACGTAGATGTTTTTGCGTGTGTGTGTGTGTGTGTCTAGACAGATGATGTCTTGTTGAGTTTAAAAGGAATTTACCGATATATATATATAAATGCATCCCACGACCCAAACGTAGCAATAACTGATACATTAAACTATAGACATATTGAAAACCCAGCCACCCCTGTCTAGAAAAATAGATTTATCTGTAACCTTGGAAACATGAATTTTGTTTTAGCTGTGTATTTAAAACCCAGTAATTTTAAAAAGTTACTCCAAAATTCGCTTGACGATGAAATGGAACTAATGTCTTTAATTTAATCACAAAATTAAATTCGTGGCTTTTAGCTTCCACTTTTGAAACATGGTTAGAACTGTGTAGCGAAAAAACCATATTTTAAATCAATTAATTTATAATATATATATATATATATATATATATATATATATATGTGTGTGTGTGTGTGTGTGTGTGTGTGTGTGTGCGATGAGGTAGGTGATAGGTCCTCCATCCACGGACATCTCTCGGTTTGGTTTCCAAAGGAAGATTAACCAGTCCTCAAAATGCATGCTATATTTTTCTGCATTGGTCTATACCTAGAATATGATTTATATCTGCTACGCTTGAACATGGTTGTTACTTTTGTGTCATTCACCATTGCTAAACAAAGAAGGAATTCTCTTGTGGTTAGGAATGAAGAAATAATACCTGGCTGGATTTTGAAAAAAAAAGTATATAGATATAATTATGAATGCGAATATGAAATAAATAAAGGGAGCAACCGTACATGCGTGTGATTGCGTAGATATACAAATGAACAAATAAATATTAATTCAATTTTTGGCGTAAACAAAACAGTGCTCAGTGTAGGTTTGGTTTGGTTTGGCTTGTTTTGCTTTACGGTATATCAACCTCAACGGGTTATTTAATGCCGACAAGATTTTTATTGCTGGTAATATTTTCTTTCAAAAATTTATTACTGGTAATATTTTTCATTTTAAAGAAAAAAATGTACTGCTGGTAATAGTATATTGCAGGGAATATTTTTTTTCTTAAAAAATGTATTGTTAGTAATAATCTTTACAAAAAAACTATTGCTGGTATTAAAACCTATTTTTACACTTTCATAGTGTTTTGACCCCAATTGGGTAACCTTAACAGGTGCTTCCACCCCCGGTCAGGGTGGACCTGGGAACACGAGCAATTAAGAGGTGGTTCCACGCTCCTCAAATCATCCTGATCAGACGCCTTGTTGTTGGGCGCAGTTTATCGTCTTACCCAAGATGCGGATGTAGTTTATTGTCATACCCAGGAAGAATAATTGGTGGTAATAGCTTTTTTCTTCAAAAATATATTGCTGGTAATATTTCTTTCAAAAAACAAAAATAAAGCATTGCTGTTAAAAAACTGGACTTTTAAAAAACTTCCACTACTGGTATCAAAACCTATTTTTATACCTTCAATGTTGAATAGTCCTGACCCCTTTTGGAGGTTTACTTATTTACCCATAACTGGGGCCCCGAAAAAGACATAACCCAATGCCACCAAGATGTGAAAAGGGTATCCCCGCTGATTGGCGGACCGAGAACAACAGCAAGAGGCGGGTCCAAGCACTTCAACATTACCCCCAATCAAAGGTCCCGTGGCTGGGTGCGGTTCATCGTCATACCCAGGACGGGCGCAATGGACTTAAATGGAGCTATAAAGTATATATTAACAATTACGCATATACCTAATTTGCTGCCCTGAAGGTTGGCTTCGTTTGCAGTAAGCAGTCATGGGCATTGGAAAAATGTCGGATTTTGTAATGGGTTGCCTGAATCTCATTCCCATTTATTCGGAGATAGAGACCTTAGTAAAATCCAAAACCCCCGATTATTCTGAGAATTACCAATCAGTTCATAACTCTCAGCAGACATCTCACAGGCACTCCTAACTGACGATAATCAGACATCATAGAGTATATATATATATATATATATATATATATATATATAAAACGGATTCCAAAGAACGCGCATCCTCACTGTGTGTGTGTGTGTGTGTGTGTGTCTGAATTTTCAGGTTGAGGTGTTTGCATTTTTTTATATTCGGAATATTGTCTTCATCTTTGTCACTGTTATCACAACGTTTCGTGCATTGTGCTCTCCGGCCTTCCTCTGGTGTATATTTAACTGGGTAACCTGCAGGAAATTCTGAACTGAACTCTTTATTTAATCTACTAGTGTAGACTCTTCTCATTCCACTGCCCACGTCTAGGGATATCGTCCCGTTCCTATTCATAGTATTGATCACCTATAGTTCACCTGTTTCCACTGAGTTTAAGTACACAATACTCGACTCAGAAAGGAGTAGATTCGGTTTAGAAGCGTTAAAATTAACAGGGCATAACGTGCCCCAGTTTACAATAGATTAGATCATAGACAAAGAACACAAAAAACACCGGAAAATTTGTAAATTTAACAAATCAGCATTGTCATATGCTGAGCAATCCAGACCACAAAAATCTCCTGAGCCGACCATGAATAGAAATAAATACAATATGGGAACCAGTAATAAGGAGTGCCAGAGAAAAAGCGATAATAACAACAAAAATTGCAATATGAGCTCTGGTAAAAACAGGTAATGATAACAGCAAAAATTGCAATATGAGCACTGGTTAAAAATGGTTGCTGAAGACATTAGGTTTTTAATACCCAGAAATTCATACACAGATGTCCTCAAGGACACATGGCACAGTGGATAAAGTCGTTGTTTATATCCAGTTCAATACCTGGTTAAGGCAGTGGAGAACTTGGAGATGGAAATTAACAGCAGATAACTGATAACTGACATCCATTAGACATGGCACGTGGAACTAGGACAGTTTACCCCAGTGAGCAAAATAAAGGGTTCAGTTCGGCATTCCAACCACCTGAAGAAGGCTGGAGCGTACAACGGCCGAAACGTTGTAATAAATATGGCAACAAAGATGAGGACAGTAGTCCGAATAGTGTAACAATAGATTGTGATTAGGTGCTGTGCCATCAGCATAGGTACCGAGTCAAGCACTGATGACATCAAGAAGATTCGTTTTGGCGGATGGTGGAGACAATTCAGGAAGATGTAACGTAATGGAAAGTAATTCATAGCCTCAAGCGCGTGTATCCTTCTTTATTCGACATAGGTTTTTTAAAGGTGCATTTTCTAGAATGATTCTCACACCTTTGCATGTCTTACAGCATCTAATAGTCTTGACTGCTTCCTATAATTTCAGTAGTAATAAAGACTCGGTTTAATACATCAGCACTAAACCATTTAGTCCTAGTAGCAAATGATCATCACCTTATCACTGCTGATAAGTTGATACTAATCATTTTCTCAAAGTGACTAATCCTACCTTTCACCCTGTGTAATTATTAGGACTGAAAAAAATGTCTCGTTTTATTGTCACCTTACCAGAGTGTTTGTATTTGTATGGTTGTTTAAATGCATATCAACTTCTTATGGGTCATTTAATGACGGAATTTAATTCTGAAGGGATATTTGAAGTAATAAAAATATATATGTAATTCTGCTTTCACAATTGAATACATGGTAGATGATACTCAGCTTTTGTGCATATATATATATGTTTCTCGGGACATGATTACTAGGAGTGATAGGTGTGTTTTATGGTGTAGTTTTGTTGAAGTTATATTGTGTAATACAGTTTGATTGCATTAAGAAATTGCCGCATATTATGTAGAATGATGTTACGAAGAAGTTCTTTCATGTTGGTTGATTTTGTTTAGTGGCATATCAACATCAAGGGGTTAATTAATGTCAAAATATAAATATTTTGAACAAAATATTACGGCTTCAACTAAATACATTTTAAACGTAAATGTATGCCTTCAAATACAGATAAAATGTATTGCTGGTCATTCTAGACAATTTTTATGCTTTCATAGTGTTTTATTTCTTTCTTTTTTTTTTTTTTTTTTTTTTTTAACTATTTAGCCATATCACCCAAACAGATGGTAACTTCCCGGGTAAGGATGTACCTGGGAACAACAGCAATTAAGAGGTAGTTCCACACACGTCAAGAATTACAATCTCGCGATCAGAGGCATTGCTTCCGGATGTAATTACCAAAGAGTTAATGATAGTTATTGATTCTATCTAAAAATGTTTGAGCAAACACTTAACTGAAATCACCCGAATATTAATCACGGGTGATTTTTCTACAGAATCTACATTAATCTTGACATTAAAAGCTAGTCTACAACTGGATTTGCAAACGATCTACTTAGATTCAAGTCTCCACTTGTTGGATGTCCGAGCGAGCGCAATTTTAGGAATGGGGGAAGTTTTCATTAGATTCCAACCATATGTGAAATTCCAATATCCATAACACCAGAAAATGACATGTCGCGTTTTTACACTGCCCTCATTTACGCTGAAAAGATTTGTTGTGTGTCGCCTTCCAAAAAGAGGAACATGATTACAGTCCCGTACTCCGATGACACTAGAGTCACACCTCACTGCACATGCGCACCTGAAAAACGGAAACGATTATTAGTGCAAGTCAACAAATAGAGGGATATTACATGAATGAATGACTGTTTACAAATGAACACTTCCTCTATGTCCGCTCTTTAGAAGAGGGCCCCAAGTTAATTAATTCAATCCTGGTTGTTTAAACACACACACACACACACACATATATATATATATATATATATATATATATAAGCTCTTCCTATATTCATGTGTACCTCAGCAGTTATCATTCTACCTATCTGTATATCTGTTTACAGATAAAAGCTAATAGGAAATCGAAAAAGATTTACACTTCTTATATTCATACATACATCAGAAGCTATCTATCTATCTATCTATCTATCTATCTATCTATCTATATATCTATCTATATATATATATACACACACACACACACACACATATATATATATATATATATATATATATATATATATATATATATATATATATAAAAACACATATATATGTAGATAGATAGATAGATAGATAGCTCGATAGATAAAATATCGGATATATATTTTTATTTCACACATGCATACACACAGGTATATATATATATATATATATATATATATATATATATATATATATATATATATATATATATATATAGTATTATCCACATGTACAAACGGCTAAAATTTGATTAATTTTAGCCTTTTTACACTAATCGTTTTCACTAATAATAAAAAAGAGAAAGCCAAAACGCATTATCATCAACTACAAAGGTGTTTAAGCATTACTCTCATTCTCGATACATGCATAACAAATGCATGCGCACAGTTAAAATAAACAAAAAAGACATCCTCGATAATACCGAGAAGAATAGCCAAAAACGATCGGAATTATGGTAGTATTTATAATTGATATTATTAAGAGTTAGTTTCTTGTTTGTTACATATTTATATATATATATATATATATATGTATGTATATATATATATATATATATATATATATATCGATAGAGATATAGATATAATGAACATGTACATAAATATATATATACATATATACGTATGTATATATATATATATATATATATATATATATATATATATGTATGCTGTGTATATATATTATTTATATAGAAGCACAACAGTGTGTGTATATATATATATATATATATATATATATATATATATATATATATATATATATGCGTGGTATTTATTGGAAAGCGCTCAATATCAGTGATGGAGCTAACATATTTAGTTGCGTTGATGTGAGTTTATATGCAATTTATATATTATATATGCCCAATACGTATAAGGTCATATACTCACAACTATATATATATATATATATATATATATATATATATATATATATATATATAACGCCACGCTCGACTTATAGTTGATGTTACAAGACAGAGAGACAGCCGCGGATGAGGGAAAAGTTAGGAAGAGGGAATCAGATGTTGAAAAATCACTATTCAGTTTCAAATGCTGACAAAAGCGGCAGGAGCAGCAGAACATTTTTGTAATTTCCACAAAATTTAATTGCGTTCCCACATCTAACCTAAATATTTCCACTCTCTTTTCTATTATGAGATTAACAGACGAATTCGTATGTAGTCCAGTAAACAAGAGAGAGTGGAAATAATAAAAAGAGAGTAGAAATGATAAAAACAAATAAAATAAAATAAAATATGTCGAGTATATCTGATGTCACATGATATATATATATATATATATATATATATATATATATATATATATATATATAACTCTCTCCCATCGGTTTCGACGTATGAGGTTCTGACAGCTTAATTTATTCACTTATGAAATTTTTGTGCGATAATCTTAAATAACCCCGTCGCCTTCACTCTCTCGCCAGCAGACCTTGCAAGTGAACTGAGTGGATAAGAATGATATATATATATATATATATATATATATATATATATATATATATATATATATATATATATATAAACTTCATTTTTTAATGCCCGTATTTGACTAGAAAATATGTCTACCGGCAGGATTTGAAGACACAGATCTTTCTTATTATCTCTCGAATCCATTTTAAAAGTTTAAAAACCGGACGTTCTACTCAAATACGGGTATTCACTAAAAAAATAACGTTCAAAGTAATAAAATAAATGCACATTAATTCATTAGAAACCGATATATATATATATATATATATATATATATATATATATATATATATATATATATATATATAAAGGAGAGTAAGATATATAATCCGGTGTTCTTGTTATTTTTTTATTTTTTTTTTACAAAACAGTGCTCAGTGTAAATTT